>VKOC01047363.1:0-36791 GCA_009364415.1 Spea multiplicata
AATATATAACTTATGTGGGTACACTAAATGGGAGAGGAGAAAATTACAGCGGAACACAAGCACCACAAAAGTGTCAAAACAGCCTCGGTCCCACAGGGTAGAAAACGAAAAATGAGCCCGGTCCTTAAGGGGTTAAAGTGTATAGTTTTACTTATATGTTTTTGTATTTGTTGGATTATCAGGATTGTACAGATTCAATTCTTCCACTAAGAGTTTGGAAACTCAACTTATTTTTCTAGGTCATGCAAGGTTCCTGTAAAGATTTTACAGAATCGTATTTATATTAATCTCCATGCTTGTGGATGCTGCTTTCTTTTAGAGCAATGCCTCACAGGGCAATGTAGTACTGAAATGTCCATGTGATAGAGTTGCTGTAATAGTGTGCATGTAGACTTTCACATTTATTAGCTACTCCAGGGAATATTACAGCCTTTGATGTGCAAAAACTATTTTTCCTAACCAATAATGAGTTATTTCAATGGAATTTTGCTAAGATTATTATCCATATAATTATTCAGCATTACTGATAAATAATCATGACATACTTCACTACCCTGAATTCTCTGAGCTAATCTATGTATATACTGTTTCATAAAAAAGCACTACCTTTACATAGGAAAAACTTAGTTTATGTACAAATAAAATATTAGCATCATCTGAGATCCCTCTCATTTAGCTGCCAATATTCCCAGGACTCGCTCTGCCACACCAACACCCAGACACACACACCAGGACAGGCTCTGACACCCAAACACACACACCTGTACAGGCTCTGCCACACCGACACCCAAACACACGCATCGACACTGAAACTCACACACCAGGACAGGCTCTGCCACACTGGATTCCTGGTGGGCCAGTCCGGCCCTTGGCCGTTTTTTTTTTTGTTTTTTTTTTGGGGGGGGGCATTTTGCTGATAGTGCCATGTTCGGCGGATATTTTGGCAACTGATATTTTTGGTGCATCCATTATATATCTATAAATGTGCTTAGTTAATCAACAGTGATACCCAGAAGCTCCAGGGAAAACCCAGTGAGTTGGAATTTTTAAGTACTGGAACTACTATTTTGCCTTTAAATCTGTTTAAACAACAGATAACAACAGATAAGTTGTGTTATAGGTCCCAACTAGCGAAATTGTATCAGGAAAGATCTTCTGTTTTCAGTGAATTGTTTAAAATGTAAAAATAATGTACTATAATGTATTATAATACCCTGCATTGCGTGCAATTTACACACAATGAAAATATAAATTGAGTTGCTCTGCCTGGAAAGGCATTGCGTATCTAATTTACACATACATAGTTAGTGTGGTCAAAAAGTAATTTATCTACTGGAAGTATTAGTATCCTGTTTACCAATTGTACAGCACTGCAGAATATGACATTTTTTTATGATTGCAAACACTAATAATTATAATAATAATAATAAAAATATTTTAGCAAGACCTTTGAAATTTTCTTTGTGGCTCTATGATCTGGTTTAACAGAAATAAATCAGAAACACCGAAATTAGCAATTCTTCATTCAGGCATACCAGAACCATGACTGTTATGACATCAGTTCCAGTTCATCCCCAGACTTTGCTAGTATGTACATTACTTTATTCCATCCTGCATGAGACAGGTCTGCAGTGCAGAAATTATATTTGTAAATTCCCAGGAAAAGCATAGATCAGACAAAAAAATGGCTTAACCTTCAGGGTAAGCATCCCATAAATTAACTGGTTATTTACACTAAGATTTTATCTAACCTACATGATTCACATAATTTCACTCACATGTTAGACAAACATTAACATTTGGAAGCTGTTCCCCCCACAAGTTAATGTTTCAGCTCATCATGAAATGGTAGGTCATAGCAGGTGAGTAGGGTGGCACTTTTGGCACTACAATGTTGGTGTGATGGTCTGGAAGTGGACTGTGGAAATTACTAGGTTTACAAACACCCCGAAAACTTTTTAGTCAAGTTCTTGGAGGACTGTAATAGGTATTCTGTAAGCAGCCTGTATGTGGCATATGAGCATACCTGGGAACTCTCCAGGTTCCTTCGGGTCGCGGGAGCGGGGTCTTGACACATCCTGCTACCCACCCATTTTCCCTTTAGATGTCATTTGGACCTCCCACTGATGTCAGTGGGCACCCCTGGCCGCGTCCCGCAAGGGAAGGGTCCGGGTAGCCAGAGCTCAGAAGTTCTCAGGTATGCATATGAGGCTATAATGGGGAGGGAAATGGCATTTTGGCCGGAGTAGAAATAAAAAAAGACCAAAGAGCTAGAATAACACTGAATGATAAAGGATTTTGCTTCTCATTATTCTACAGGTATGCAAAACAGCTTTAATAATGCAGGATTAACTAAAACTGATATGTAAAAGATGTATAATGGTTCATCCATGGTATCTATTCAGTTAAAAGCAAGTATTGTGCAATGCAAGGTGAAAAGGTAAACCAAGCTTAAAACGGGAAGTTAAAAAGTGGGGTGTACATTGGAATCTTTACTGGACTTATAAGTTAAACCTCATTTTGTGTTATATTGATTGATGTGTTGTGCCGTCCGTTGTACAGACATGTAAAGTGGTAGCCAGCAGCCAGGGATGACACTAAAGGCTTCTGCTTCTCACTATTCTACAGTTACTGCCTCTCATCCATTCACGTTTCAGACCGGTAACATTGACATACTGAAGATTATTTGTGATCTTAATGTGATGTAACACTGGTGCTTTAACTTAGGAGGATAACAACTGTTTGCAGCCTGTACAGTATATCATGTAAATAAAAAAATATTGGGGTTTTAGTTTCTGATAAAAAAATTGATTGGCTCATTGTTGAATCCAATAAAATGCTACACATAATTGCATAAGTGATTGCTATTTTATCAATGATTTATTTAGACATTAAATGTCTGAATAAGCACGATAAAAAGCTAGAAATGCTAGCACACTTAATATATTCTTAACATTACTATGTGTTTCTAAACACATTTACCTTTAAAATAATGCAAAACAAACCCCGAGGCAACTGGGAATATTCTGAGCAACTTTGCAAATCAGCTTATTTTCATAGATAAATGTTTGCATGCCAAATAGTGCATTGAACATCAATGTAAGACACACACAGTTATAGACATGAATACATGACCTTTGTATTTCAAAGATGATAACACAGGTCCACTCATCTCATAGGTGCATGTTAGTTAAAATATTGTTGCAAATAATCACATGGACGGCTGAGCTCAACCACCGTTATGATGATTTCGAAGAATTAAAAATACAACTGCTAGTAAAATGGCCTACAGCCAGTAATGAAACAAGAGGGGACAGAAGGCCCCTCCTTGATCCCTGGAACAAGAATTACTCCTGCGGTTAGTGTTACATGATAATTTGAGTATTGAACTGCAATGCTGTTGAATGCAGGGAGTGGGATATATTTTGCATTTGAAACAAAAACAGCTCATTACTTTAGTTACCGATCTGCCAAAAAGAATTGTTATTAAGATTTATTTTTTACCTACAAACTTTGTGTTGACTGTGTTGTTTCCTGACTACTTTGACTCAAACTCCCCAATTTTGCTACTAGTGTCCATATCATTGTGTCAAAAGCTTGCGTGTTTTCTTTTCTGTGCATACAGAATGGAGATTTTACAAGAAAACAATTGTCCTAAAGGCCATTCCAATATTCTTCAAACAGGGACAATGGGGTCACATAATGGTGTGTGAGCAACTACATGGACGGACTCCAGGCAAGAAAAGGGTGTGATGGAGTATGATTGAGAGTAAGCATGTTTGAGAGGGATTGCATATGTGTTAATGGCTCTTAAAGTGAGTGTTTATGTGTGTGAAATTAAGTGTATGTGTATGTATCTGCTAGTGTGTATGTCAGTTACTGGGCCTGCAGAGGAGGAGTCAAAAAGATGATGCCACTCAGCTGTACTTCTTCCTTGGACCAGAAGGTGCCAGCCCCCCTGTGGAAGAGTGATGCGATGGCACAACTTCATCTGCAGATGACATCACTGCTGTGTTCCATCTTCAGAATGTTGAGAAATAAGGTATGCATGTGTATTCAGGTTTTCTTTTAACTGTCTTGAAGTCCATGGGGGCCAGAATGGACTAGAGTGGGCCCTGACAGAGTGCTGAGCAGGGCTAGGCTAAGGCAGAAATTGTGGATTTTAGGGGAGGAGTTTTGGTAGGAGGATATTTAAGTTTGGTGATCACAGGGGTAAGGATCCATTTTGTTTAACCTTACCTGGTGTTGTTTGTCCCACCCTCCCTCCCCTTATGTGGTTGAGTTTGTGGCGTGGTGTTGCTGCATTAGTCCCAGTCGTGGGCAGTAGCTTGCCAGGCATCCAAGGGGTTAATGTGGTGGTATGATCCTTGGTGGTCATAACCGGTGGGAGGTTCCTTGCAAGGAGTGGTGCTTGGAACCTCAGGTCCGGGTTGGGGCATCCTGGTATGTCCCCTCCCAAAATTGGTGTGTGGTATGGTACCTGGATAACTTGGCAAGCTAGGTTGGTTTTGGTTACGTCATTGTCTCTGTTAACGCATCTATGTTTATTTTTTCAGGTTTTACAGGACAATGACTGTTAAATAAAACGGCTGTGGCCTTTTCAAACCCATCTTGTGTGTTGGTGTTTTATTTAATTGAGCAACTGAGCTGAGCCTGGCCCGTGAGTCGAAGCTACATCTGTCATGCTTCAGAGACTTCTCATGAAGGATCATGTCCCAATGTTTAGGTTTAATAGTCAAGCTGTTTAAAAATATCCTTCAAATTTTAAATATGAGTTTACTGTAAGAAAAGCATTCATAGAGATTAAACATTGTCATAATGATGTTTTGCTGTTTTGTTTTCCAGTAACAAAAGATCATCAATTACATCCCTCATCACAGCAGTAAAAATACAGACACAAAACAGCATGAAACTGCCACCTGGGTAAAAACAATGTTGCTCTAATTTATGACAACTGAGGCTAAGGGGTCAGTTACAAATGCTTCCAGAATGTAAAGTTGGCGAAAAAAGACTTTTTAAAAAAAAAAACATAGAAATATGCAATTGAGGTGATGGTGTTGTTTTGCCATGAGCCAACAATACAGTGAAACGTTTTACATTACATTTATTTATAAAGCGCCGGCAGATTCCACAGCGCTGTTACAGTCAGTAGAATATAATATAAAGTTAAATATATAAGATTGCCTTCCAAATAACCAGCAGAAGAAATCTGTTAGAATTCTGCATGGAGTGCAGTTCAGATTTCAGCTTCCCCAGCTCGGACACCTGGCACACCCTGCAAATGCCCAGTGGGCTAGTAGATGACAGTGGCACACACGCTGGAACAGAAGATCAGGTGCGCCCATAAAAACATACCATCTGGCTACACATATTCAGCCATTGGCCTCAGGTACGTCACCAGGCAGCCGCTGGCCTTAAAGTGCCAGGCACATCCCGTCATCACAAGTCAGGCCCTGGATTTGAGCAGGGAGGGCTTAAAGCGCAACCTGCACCAGTAGAGAATGTGGTTCAAGCAAGGTGATTTAGTGTGTTTTGCTTCCTTAATCACATGGCATGCAAATAGGGGGCACTATTCTTGGTCATGTATAGTCCTGTATGATACCTATCAGTGTGTAATATCAGAGCCCATGTTCTTCACATTGATGTCACATCTGAGAACATCGCACATATGTCATTGTTGCCAACTCTAGCAGGCATTGTTGTTTAGTTGTTCATATTCTCTACCCTGTAGATCCAGGATCTCTAGGCAGCTGCCTAATCTGTGGTTTACATTCAATAGTTGAAATATTTTTGCAAGTACTAAATGAAATTAATAAATTATATCATTGATACCCAACAACTTACTCTGCCCTTGCTCAAAGCATGTTATTAAATTAATATTGTTGGGTTTGTATAAATATAATTACAAATAAATAACATTACAAAAAAAAGAAAACCTGATCCTTTCACATTGTGAAAACATTAACTAAACGAATCACTTCAGAAGCACATCATAACATATGGTTTTGAAATGCTATATTAATATCTGCTAACCCTAGAATGTATCACTACAAATTACCTATATTACTCAACAAGACTGTCACAGGCATGTATTATTTAATATATAGCCATTAAAAAAACATTTTACTTCAATATTTAATCAACATTTATCTACAGCGTTTCAAAATACTATATCAGTGACACAGAGACATTGCCTTCAGAGTCTTTCCTCAACACAAGTTTATGTCCTTCTGTACAATGATGTTATTACTATCTTTACTTACCCTGTACTATTACTTACTATAAAATAAGGGGGTTTTCTTTACAAACAGCTGGTAAAGATAAAAGTGGGCTCCATCATACCTAATCATTTCTGAACCTGCTGAGTTTGCATTATCCTCTGGTGCTTTAGTTATAGGCTCCATTACAAGGATACAAACAACATCTATGTTTATGTAACTGATTAAATTCAGAGCCGGTGTTATCAATTAATGCATATGATTTCACATCAGGTAATTTACCACAACACCATTTTTAAAGGATGCAATAAGTGGCTCTGTTATTTTTTTTATACGGATCTACATGTTCACATAGAAGAGTTATTAAAATGGAATCACAGCATTAACGGTACATCAGTGTACTTGAAAGTTATACAATGAAAAGCATTTGTCAAACATGGTACTATGGAGCAGATGTTTAATTTGGCCTAGATGTTGACAAGGATAACAGTGAAGTCCTTGACATTGAGATCTGTGATATCATCTTATAAGCCATTTGAGTTGATTTATTTCCCAAGGCAAACATGTTTGCCATTTGTTGCTATGAGCATAGAGAGGAACAATGAAAATGTTCCTTGCAAAGCCTGTGACAGACTGAATGTTAATTCGCTCTGTAATATTGGATCTAAAATGTAATCAAAATTCAAAAGCCCATCTTTCCTTATTTTACAATGAAAATGATCTTTTGCGTCTTGAAGCTCTAGGTAAGTTAATCGCTTTGAATAAATTCTCATAAATGAGGATAACACATTGGTAAAGCACCTGCAGACAAAACAGAAGAATGAAATGATTAAACAGAGTTTCATTTCACCAAGGTCTTCTGTATTCCTTTCAGCCTTGCAAGTTCTTGCCAAGCTTACCATCTCAGGAACTCTTAAAAAGATCCTCCATGACGCTTGTATAATGTGTATGTTGCATGTATACAGAGATGTGTGGAGACATGGGGGTGGAGACAGGAAGTAGGAAGTGGGGAAGAACAAGAGAGTAAGAGCTAGAAGGAAGGGAGTAGGATTCATGAAGGGTAACAGCAATAAACTGTTTTCATTACAAGGTTCATCTGTCTACCCCATCACTGTTTGAACACATCTACAACGCTCAACAAGGTATTCAGGGTCAGTCTTAGTACTGGGTGTCCCAGCTTCACCAGGACAGCCCTGGAGTAAAGAAGTGGCAGATCATACACTTACCTACTTCCTGGCATAGCATGCCTGGTTTTGGAGACTGGCACTCAGTGGTGTCACTTGACATGCCCTGCATTACTAGCTATCATGTTCAAAAGGGAGAGTTTCCTGAACCAAGCAGAGATGGAAGTTGATCTCTCTGTATCTACAGTATCTCACAAAAGTACACCCCCCCACATTTTTGTAAATATTTTATTATATCTTTTCATGTGACTGAAGAAATGACACTCTACTACAATGTAAAGTAGTGAGTCTACAGCCGTCCCCTCAAAATAACTCAACACACAGCCATTAATGTCTAAAACTTGGCAACAAAAGTGAGTACACCGCTAAGTGGAAATGTCCAAATTGAGCCCAAAGTGTCAATATTTTGTGTGGCCACCACTATTTTCCAGCACTGCCTTAAACTTCTGGGACATGGAGTTCACCAGAGTTTCACAGGTTGCACCTGGAGTCCTCTTCCACTCCTCCATGACGACATCACCCAGCTGGTGAATGTTAGAGACCTTGCGCTACCCCACCTTTGAGGATGCCCCACAGATGCTCAATAGAGTTTAGGTCTGGAGACATGCTTGGCTAGTCCATCACCTTTACCCACAGCTTCTTTGCCAAGGCAGTGGCCGTCTTGGAGTTGTGTTTGGGGTCGTTATCATGTTGGAATACTGCCCTGCGGCCCAGTCTCCAAAGGGTACATGTTGGCATTCATGGTTCCCTCAATGAACTGTAGCTCCCCAGTGCCGGCAGCACTCATGCAGGCCCAGATCATGACACTACCACCACCATGTTTGTCTGTTGGCAAGACACACTTGTCTTTGTACTACTCACCTGGTTTCCCCCACACACGCTTGACACCATCTGAACCAAATAAGTTCATCTTGGTCTCATCGGACCACAGGACATGCTTCCAGTAATCCATGTCCTTAGTCTGCTTGTCCTCAGCAAACTGTTTGCAGGCTTTCTTGTGCATCATCTTTAGAAGAGGCTTTCTTCTGGGATGACCATTATGATGCAGTATGCGGTGTATGGTCTGAGCGATGACAGGCTGACCCCCCACCCCTTCAACCCTGCAGCAATGCTGGCAGCACTCATACATCTATTTCCCAAAGACAACCTCTGGATATGACACTGAGCACGTGCACTCAACTTCCTTGTTCGACCATGGCGAGGCCTGTTCTGAGTGGAGCCTGTCCTGTGAAACTGCTGTATGTTCTTGCCCACCGTGCTGCAGCTCAGTTTCAAGGTCTTGGCAATCTTCTTATAGCCTAGGCCATCTTTATGTAGAGTAACAATTCTTTTTTTTCAGATCCTCAGAGAGTTCTTTGCCATGAGGTGCTGTGTTGAACTTACAGTGATCAGTATGAGAGAGTATGAGAGCGATAACACCAAATTTAACACACCTGCTCCCCATTCACACCTGAGACCTTGCAACATTAGCGAGTCACATGACACCAGGGAGGGAAAATGGCTAACTGGGCTCAATTTGGACATTTCCTTTTAGGGGTGTACTCACTTTTTTTGCCAAGGTTTAGACATTAATGGCTGTGTATTGAGTTATGCAGGCTGTACACTCACTACTTTACATTGTAGCAGAGTGTCATTTCTTCAGTGTTGTGTGAGGGGTGTACTCACTTTTATGGGACTACTAAAGCTATGCATGACTTACACTAAGCAATTTAATTTTTCAGGAAAAACTAAACAGAAACATATAAATGTATTTAAAATTAATTCTGCAAAGTATAATTATTTATTGATTTATATGGACACAACATATTCTCTAGCTCTGTACAATTGTGTGCCAGGAAGATGTGTATTTCTGAAAATAGAAAAAGGATAGTGTATACGTATTATAGCCTTCTAATGGAAGCAGTAGAGGTCAATACAGTAAGGGCATGCATGTGATATATATAAGGCTATACATATCGGCATAAGATAGTGCCAACTATAAAATAAAATCTCAAGTCTATATTAAACCCTTATTTGTTGATGTAGATGATCCTCTAAGGTCTAACGTTTAAAACTAAATGACCATACTGAGTGATTACATCCTCCTAACATTTCAGGTGTCCAAGTCAGGACAAGTGTGTGAGTCTGAGGCTAGAGACAGAGAGGTGTATGGCAAGTGCCAGGGGGGAAGATGACAGACACAGGAGTGGGGATGAACCTGGCAGGACCAGTAAATCTTCAGAGCCCCCATGTGGGGGCTTCTGTGTGGCAACAGAGCAGACCTCCATTGATTTTACATCTCCCTGAGCCGTCAGATGAGATCAGAGGATCTCTCAAAAGGCCCATGATCCACAATGCCCATAATGCCCTATAATTGTGACTGTCCCATAAAAATTGGGACACAGTATTATTATTATTTATTGTTTTATATAGCGCCATTAAATTCCGTAGCGGTGACACATGGGAGGTATGCAAGTAAAAGGGAAAAATGTAGATAACAGATCAGAATCTTCTTTTATAGTGTGAATGATCCATTCAGAAAATTAATATTGGTGATTTTTGCAATGTTTTAATAAATAAGTAAACATCTGTTTCATGTTGTTTAAGTGGAAAGCAACAGATGTAACCTGACATTTGCACATAGATATATATACATGGATATACATAGATATACTGTACATAGAGCTAGCCATATTGACAGCAATTGTATATATCAAATAATATTTCGATGCAGTTTTCCCATCATAAAGTGTATAGATCTCACCTACATTGTATAGTGTAACATATAACAACTGACGTGTGTGCTTTCAATTAATTTACCTTTTAGGCCATACTGAATGAGTCCAATTCCAGTTACTTGAGGTTTGTATTCCTAGTATGACTTAATAGTTTAATATGTGTTTGGTCCAAAGGATTGCTGCCTGATTTTGTATGCATTGTATCGTTACAACTACCAAATCATGTTTGTATAGATATTCAATACCACTGCTTTATGCATATTACAAAACAAAATATTATGATTGTGTATTTCCATGAAGAAGATTTGTGACTTGGTTACATTTCTCAGCTTTTACATAATTTATACCAAATTACATTTAATTTTAATACTGAAATCTCATGCGTTTGGATGTGGAATAATAGATGCACATACTGGAAAGGATCAGCCCTTATTCTCAGTATATATATATATACTATATATATATATAATAAGACAAGACTGTGTTAAAAAAAACTCATCTGGGAGATCTCAAGGAAAAGAATAACCAATTTGGCCTTTTTTTGTATAATTCACATATCCATGGTTTTACTAATTGAGCAACATTGAGAGTCATTTCTTCTGCCATCTAACGTGTATGTAAACATGGGAAACAGCCCTATTATTTGTATGTTCAAGTTTTGTATTAGATGTTAAAGCAGGGTAGTTCAATTGAATTTTACTTGGATTTATTCCAGGTCCAGACCGTACTGATGATTACTGTCCTAAGAGGCAAACTTGAACTCTTGTGGATATCCACATGTGCTTTGTGTTATCTTTCTACAAAGTGGTTGTTTTCTGCTGTGAGGAATATGTCTCCTTGGTTGCATAGCCTGAGCTAACATTTGCTCACCACACAATAAACATTTGTGTGAAGATTTCATGTTTTAATGTGATGGTTAAAGTGTACCTTGAAACTTTCAATTAAATGAAACTTAATATTTTCTTTACCTCAGGCTGTTTAACAAATACATAGCACAAAGAATAAAAACATGTTTCAGGTTAATTATTTAAATTCTATCACTCAATATATCACATTAAAACATATCCTTTTTTTAAGCTTATTAAGGTATATAAAAAATTAACACTTTCATGGGACTAAAAGTAGGAAAATAATAGCAAATAGGGAAGGGGTGCGAGCAGGTGTTAGGTTGGATCAAATGCCTCATCTTTAATATTTTGGTTCCTACACAATATCCTCAACTATTAAGCCAGTATCACAACCTCATGCTGACGAGTCCCAGGAAGGATGAAACAGCTGTCCATGAGTGGTGATCCGGCTATTGCATCTCTTCCCGAGTTTTGTCTAAAGGCTGTCTTGTACAGCGGGCAATTACGGGCAAGAGATCCATGTATAAAGTGGATATAGAGGCAAAGGTATAATTGTTAACCTTATTTGCATGTGCCTACCCAGAATCCCTTGTGGTTGTGGCAGCACCGTGACGGAAATTTCTGAGGGAAAAACAAGACTTCTGGCTTGTCTGGTGTCTGTAGATGAGTGTTAAATAATACTTCTACTACCCCTTAAACTTAAATGGAAGGGTTTCCATCACCTTTACCCACCATAACTAATGTAATGGTTCCTACACACATACATATGGATGCAGGCTACACACATGGGAGGAAGTATTCCAAAGATCAGTGTCCTATGCAGTAGCGCGGGGAGCGGGGAGCGGGAGCTGGGAGTGGGGAGCGGGCGAGCGGGGTCGGGGGTCCCGGTCCCTCCATCAGGGGTGCCACTCATCAGGGGTGCCACGCTAGGGGACCACATGACCCAATCCTGGTAATTGACTTCTGAGTGCTCCAGAGGGCGGAGGGTGGCCACTAGTGGTAGCAGATTTAGATACCACAGGTATGAAAAAGCCATGGTTCAGGCAGCGAAAAAGTGGACCCTGACATAGAGGTGGGTAGATAAAGGAGAGGGGGTAGATAGTTAGAAGGGAGGGGGTAGATAGTGAGAAGTGAGGGAGAGGGGGTAGATAGTGAGAAGGGGGTAGAAAAGTGGAAAGGTAGATAGTGAGAATGAGTGAGAGAATGAATGAATGTGTAAATGAATTGTCTGAATGAGGGAGATAATTAATGAGTTTGTGAGAATGCATTAATGAATGTGTAAATTTGTGTGAATGAGTGAGAGACTAAATGATTGTGTGAATTAATTATGTGAATGAAAGTATGAATTAGTGAGTGACTGTTAAAGTGTTTGTATGATAGATGTATAATTGATTTGTGGAAAGGCAAATATGGCACAAGCAGGATGTTTGAGCCTTGGGGACCAAGATGACACAGACAGGGTGTTTATGGGACAAAGATGACACAGGCCAGGCTGTTTGGGGACAAAGTTGACTAATGCTGGGCTGTTTGGGGACAAAGATGGTAAATCCTATGTGTAATCTGAGTGCTGGTCAGGTTCTATGTGGGCAGTGTGGACGCCAGAGCTGGCTTTGGGTTGTGCAACCTATCATCTATGCCTGTAGTTTTATCTCTCGCTATGTTTCCATACATTATTATTGTGTACCTGCAAATACGGGATTTGTATGTCTGATTCTATGCCTCCAGTGCTGAGTTCACATGTGAACAATAATAATAACAATATTTATATAGATATAAATAGATAGATAGATAGATAGATAGATAGATAGATGATTGCTATAGCAATCACACTCCTATCATGCCAAGTCAGCTAGTACATGCTGGAATCTGGGTATGCCTGGGCATGATAGGAGTGTGATTGCTTTTAACAATCATATATATATATTAATATTGTTATTGAACTGAAGTATAGTAATAGGGATTACTCTGTACCACCGTTAATGTCAGCCTCAGTTTATAGTTTTAGGTGTTATGCTGTACCACCTTCAATGTCTGCGCCAAATATCAAGAGATATTTGGGTTACAGAACTATATCTTGTTGGCTTCTTGCAAACATTTTCAATGGCAAAATTCCAGGATATATCTGTGTAAAACATTCTAACACATTTAACATCTCTTCTAACCTCAAGAATATGATAAAGGACCATATGAAATTATTAGTATAGGCAATAGTCAAAGATATGTAATTATTGGGCATAAATAAATGATAATTAAGATATATTAATATGTTTCAATAATAGGCTTCAAGGTTTCCTTGACCTTAATTATGGAATGAAGGATTTGCTGAACAGGCAGTCTATAGATAGGATGGTAACTTGTTAATGCATGGTATAGATGTAACTGTAAAAGGGCATTACAGTAGGCGTACAGTGGCCACCTAAAATAGGGTTTGGGCGTGTAAGACCTAAGTGAACATGTTTGAACACCTAATTGGGCGAAGACCAATAGACTGACATCATTTTCAAATTGTATATAAGCTAGGCCTGTGTAAGACATGGAGAGGCATGGGAAGAGAGGTCGAGTGAAGATGTACTTGCCATCCACGGACACTTCACGTCCCAACACTCCCTCCCTCCATCCTCAGGAATGCGTAGGACAGATGTCATGAACTAAATTCCTCTCGAAGGATTTGTAAGACTTGTTTTGTATTTTTGTTATCTTCTTTTTATATTCTTCGTCTATTTTTGTTCGTATTAAATGTTTCACCTTTGTTTGCATCTAAGTGACTCTGCCTATTTTTGATGCACATACATATTTATGTGTTGTTCCCAATTCTACGAAGTTCTCGAAGTTTGTGTTTGGCCCTATATTTTCTTACAATCTGTCTAGGTAGTAGATCTATTTAAAGCAATTTATGTAAAATAATTCCACCTAACACAATGGAAAAAAACACTCTATCGCAGGCTAATTACAGGAAAGAAAAGCTTAGTGTCTGAGTTTAATGTAGTATTTATATACCATTATTGGATATACCATGTTAGGAAAAAGTTCCTTAGAACATTAATATATCATAAAGGCTTATGATATCACAAAAAACATGAATCATCCTTACAATCAATGTTGCATCTAATTTTTCTTAGGTGGCGTGCGCAGAAAATTTCTCTTGTGCAAAGATTTTCCAGAGCCAAAATTATGTGCGCACAATATCCGCACCACATAAAGTATCAAAGGAAATAATATATTTTTTTTGTTATTGGGAAAAACGGTTGTGCGCACAATTTTTGGACGTGTGCGCTCTCTAAAAATGCTATGTGCGCACCCACAAGCGCACAGTTTAGAGAGAGCACTGCTTACAATACATTAAACTAGCTACATACTGTATATACATACATATATATATATATATATATTCTCCTTCATATAACTATCGGGGAGAACATACATTAAACTATTAAACATCAAAACCAGCCAAGGAATAACAGGCACTAATCGTTCATCTAACAATTGCACAGACGACAGATTTATTAATATTCTCACCTCTACATCATGGTAAGTTACTTGAGACTTTAGATTGCTTGTGCTAATTTAGCCTTTAAAATAGACGAACGGAACATTAGTATGTTCTAGACCATTAATGCTCCAATTACATAGTTAGATATTATCATAATAATTTTTCACAGGGATTAATTTAAAGGATATATTTTCGCATAGATCTTTTATATTACTTATTTCAATTTAAAATAATTACTTTTTAATAATTTGCTTTAATTGTTATAGTCACATTTTCTACATGTTTAGGTTACATTTATACACTGACCAGATTCCTTGTGTGCCCGCTTTTACATGCTGTCTCTGCAGACCCTAAACAAGCAGTAATTCTATGACCTAAAATATTACACGGTTACTATTAACGTGCCCAAATTGGCATTTTGATTTTTTTTGTGCACACAAAATCATGTGAATTACAATTTTGGTCCTCTGATGTGCTTTTTTGTACTGTTTTGTGAACCACCCAAGTACCAGGTCTCTAGAGCCTGGGCTTTCACTTGTCCCTTTATGACTTCACTTAGGTCAGGCCCAGAGAGCATGGAATGACGGTGATGCATCTTTTTACTTCTACAAACCTGACACTTAAAAGTACAAGACATCAACCTGGAGCAGCCCGCAGAGAATCAGCTTTGTGTAACAAGGTTGATCAGGTTGATCTATATTAAGATGAGGCCACCTTGCGGGTCACAGCCTCCTCTGCTTAGATACGTAGGCATTCACATATATAATCTGGGTTTTTAAACGTACAGCCAACTGCGACAGAAACAAGGTTTTGTAACTTGAAGTACAGACTAAGGCACTCTCCTAAAAATTTCAACAGATGCTTAAAATAACCTTTGCTTCTGTAGAACACACAGCAAACATTATTCTTAAACATCCAGTGTTGAAAAGCTTGAAACATTTTTTATATAGAATATGGGCAAATCATTGTACTGGAAAAAACATTTTTCAGAAGACACTGCTAGGACAATTCAACTGCTTCTCAACTTGAGAGTGTTTGCTTTGTAAGAACGTGCAAGTTATCTTTAGCTGGTTCAGATTATTGCAGTAAAAGGCAAGCCGTACTTGTCAAAGCAGATGCATTAGAACTGTTGTTGAAATTTGACTTTTGTGTCACTGGGTTTACATATAGATAGATAGATAGATAGATAGATAGATAGATAGATAAATAGATAGATTAACCAACAAGTAAACTGAATGCAATGTCCACTGACAAAGCACTATGACATCATACAGGGATTCAGTTAATATACAATGAAAATGCTAACATAATGACGCAAGGCAAGTTATGATGCACAGTGGAGACATTTTCAATATCATAAGGAAAGGTCTAAAGAGTTATATTACAAATGTTTTTTTCTTTAACTGTAATTTCAACTACAGTGAAGAAATTAGATGGATTACTGGATTAAGTGTCAGATTGGCCATCTCTTCAAACCCTGCATGTTTTATTAAGTAAAATTCCGTTTTTTCCAACTCCTGTAAACCATGATGCTATAAGTATTTCGATTCAATTTGTTTAATTCATGTAAAGAAGCCTTCCAACATTGACTGTCTTATGTATGAATAATTTGAAACCACAAAACAGTTGTCTATTGTACAAAAAGAGAAGCTGGGTAAGGGGTATAGTAAGAGAATGCCCAATACTCAATTTCTTTTTCTAAAACCCCTTCCTTTTATGGTGTTATTAGAGTGCTGAATGGGGCCACACGAATGAAATGCACTGGGAGCCCATATAATCTGAAACCAGTGCATGAGTTCAAATGAGTGTGTATTTTTTCATACTACTCACAGATCCTTGGGAAATATGAATGATTATTTGTAAGATGGGTAACTGATCACATGTGTATCTACTCAACGCTTTTAAGTCAGATGAGGAGATGAACCAGGATGGCACCCTCCATATAGAACATTCTATAATAGAGCATAAATGGCATAGGGTCGGTACCTACAAATCTCATAATCTAAAAAATTAATTAAAATCAAACTGTTTAATTGTTTTTCCCATTATTTTAAAACTGTGGTTGTTTTTTTCTTTAAATTGACATGAGAAAAAGCATTTTGCTTGGAAACAGCAGTAACTATGGTTTTTCTTCATTAAACTGGTTACGTTCCTATTCCAAGCCTCTGGTGATTCTAACAGAATGCAAATGTGGTGCCAAAATAAGCATTATGTTACGGGGTAAGATGTAGTATCCTTTTTGATCAGTCTGTTTTGTAGAACTAGTAGATCTAATAGCAGTTATTATAATACAAGGCCCAGGTATTGATCCAATTGCACAGAACCCAAGTGTGCGTCGATAGTATATGCAGTAGGGGAAATGTTTAAAGATTTTGCATGTATCAGATGCAGAATGAGAATGCAAATGACAAGGCGGCATGTGAAGCATGATCTATGTATTGCTGAAGCAATCATGCTAATATCCTACGGAAGCAATGGCTCATTTATGATTTATGGTCTATTTTATTTGTGAGGTTTTAATGAGGAGCGGAGTTTATAAAAATACTTGTAAGTAAAGACGGTGTTTTGAAATGAATATTAATGACACAAAAATGTGTGAGGGTGTAAGTCTCCTGGGTCTGTAAAGAGCCAGAGAGGAGAAAAAGCATGTTCCAGAGCTGCGTTTTTGGTGCTTCAGGGCAAGAAAACGAGTTAATAATGCAGAAGGAGAAAGAGTGGGTTTTTTTTCGTTTTTTGCATTGATTGGAGGCGATCGGATGATGTCTGCTTCATTTACTTGGAATGGGGACGCATGTCGCTTGTGGTGTGAAAGGTCTTCACTTTATTGGAGCAGTCAATCAATGCATGGTGGGAGAGTGGTGACCAGGAAACGATATGTGGGTAGCTGTCTGTTATATGTTGCCGTTTGCACCTATATTGCGCAATATAGAACCCAGCCCTATAGAGAAAAACGAAAGCAAGGAATTTTTTTTTGAAATATGTACATTCTCAGCTGCCCAATCACCTCTATTAGTATTAATATTACCATTTATGTATATAGTGCCAACAATGTACACAGTGCTTCTTAAAGTACATCCATTCAAGGGACATGAATCTGTAGATTATATATATATATATATATATATACGGTATATATATAGTGTGTGTATTATATATAATACCAATGAACACTATGCTCTGAATTCAGTGGCTACCTGCAGAGGACTGATAATTTAATAAGAATCCCTTTGACTCTGCTTATGTAGGTTGCTAAGGTATTCCCCTGGCTCCGTGTAAGCAGGGACTGTGACAGACCGTAAGCTCCCGCCAGCGTTACTCCCACAGAGGTGGGGCCATCTCCACTCAGCGCTCGCACAGGACAATAAGCGCTCCTTTCCGTGCCCTCCCGTGTGACTCGCTCCCCGTTCCCCTCTCCCGGGCTCTGTGCATTACGTAAGAGCGGGCTCGCCGGTCGCTGGCTCCGGTGTCAGCCTTGCTGAAGGCTGCCCGTGCGCCGTGTGCGGGATCATACCTTCCCGCGGCGGTGGACACTCGACCTGGGCGACCCATCCACCTCTGGCTCTTACTTTGTTAGCGCGCACCTGGGATGATCGCATAAGGAGCAATATACAGCCACAACTGGGGAGTAGGGCTGGTATGAGGAGCAGATCAAAATGGAAGGGCTTCTATCTCCCATGAGAGCTAAGGTAGGCTGACATCTATGTGTTTCCACTGCCTTGGGGTGCGCTGGCTGGACAGGAATGCTGGATGTGGGGGGGTAGCCGCTCAGGCTTGCACCGGTCCAGGTACAGCCGGCTGTAGGCAGGAGGGCAGCAGAGGAGGCAGCTGATCGCTCTACACGAGTTTGGAGACAAGTATTGTACCCGGTGCAGGTCGCAGTAAGCAGGGGCATTTTACACATGATGTGCAGGCAGTGAACACACCGGTGATGTGCTGGATGCGGTTTATAGGATGCGATGAATGGACAGCAGGATTTGGGAGTAGAAATGATATGTATGGGGTGCATCATGTATGGCTGGCATCCCACAAAAGCCATTACATGTGTGGACCCCCTCTCTTACAGACTGCAGGAGGCTTACTTGCCCAGAATGGGTGTCAGGTGCTCTGGATGCAATTCTGGATTCAGCAGTGTGGTTTGTGGATTATGCAGAGTTCAGGGTCTGCTTAGAGAAGGAAGAATTGATAAAGCAGCCATGAAAAGTACAAAACGCCTGTTAAAAGTACCAGCCCTAAAGAGAAGTGCATTGGCCACCATCCAGGTCCCATACAGGCACATGCAATACGCTGCCTTGCTGCCCAGCACTGCCCTTTTGGTTGATGTACTTTAGTTGCTGTGTAAATATTGTAAAGAGAACATTGATAGTGGATGTCTTGTGCAGAGAATCTTAGGGAACATACACTGCTTGAAATGTAAAGCATTGCTTTAGTCATTCCCTATACACCTGTCCTAGTATTGCTTCTGTATTCTGGCCCAGGCTCCATGCAGAAGTAGCTTATTGTGGTGCTGTCACAAACCATGGATTGCCTAAGAGGTGAACAATAAAGAATGATTAAGATTAAAGGTCAGACATGCCGTATATATTAGGATTTGTTTGTAAAACAACCCTATTCCTATATGCTTTTCTGATTGCTCTATATTGGCTCTAGTTCATGTTCAGTAATACAAAGTAACCTCAGATCTACAGACAAGACCTGCCTCAACAAGATAAAAGACCACAGAGAAAACAGTTATCATTTATTGGCCTTCTATGTATTAATGTACCATCTGTGACAATCTGCTGATAGATGAGCAGTTCTGTCTAATCACATAGAGAACTATCATCAGAAGATTTTTCCCATCAAATGAGCCAGCACTAGACAGGCACTTACATTAACAATAAATAGATGTAAAGTTTAGTTTTCTTATTGTGAAGCCTAATTGACTAATGATATGTGGAAAATATTAATGATTGTGTCTAGCCTGGATATATTACCCCTGCTTGAAATTGTAAAGCACATATAGATATATATTATATATATATATATATATATATAATTTCTTTTTTTATACATAACCACAGTTTTACACTGTTACACACCCTGCTCTAAAGTCCAAAGGGCCAAGCATATGTAAAATAAGTATGTAAATATATTAAATATATATATATATTGGGAAGCGTTCCTGAATTATGATGTTACCATGCTAGCTTTACTTAATACATAACATGTATTTGGAATATGTCTTAATTACTAGAACGTGTTGCAAAAAATTAGCCCAATGTGCTATAACATATGATCAGGTAGAGAGGATCTCACTCACAAGCGTACAAAACAGAAAGGATAGGGACAGGGTACAATACTTAAAGGGTAGGGTACAGGTGAATTAAGACAAATAGTCCAGCTTTAAATAGTCATGTTGGCAGCTTATTTATGTATAAAAGGAGGGTTGTAATAGCAATGATGAATGAGTTTATAACAGATTGGAGGAAAAAGAGAGTCAAAAAAAGAATGGTGGAACTACCCATTCACTTTTTTTGCCATATGAAGGCGCTATGTAAGGTATGAAGCTGCTATATAAATCAATACTTAAAATAATAACTAGTGAAGGATCACTAAGTAGGAGGCAACTATGGGAATTGTACACCTGAGAAAATTATCCACATTGATATTTTTTTGTATTCTCATTGGATATAACTACATTATAATGGTAAAGATTGATGTGTGCTGCGTTTGAAAATACACTTCCCAATATATACATCTGTATCGAACAAGGCAGAAGTAGACCAATTCTATAACAATGTGCAAAACTTGGAGCAGAAACATCGATAGGTTAGATACCAACAGGCTGAATTCCTACAAACTCACTACACAGCACCAATTTTTCTTTACTTTATACATAGTTGCCAACATATTCAATGAGAAGATATTAAACATTTTGTTCACAGGTCAATGGTACTGAGGCACCAAACTCCCCTCTCTTAATCCCTATCCTGTACAATTTGTTATAACCACATCCTTAATGTTAATCGCACTTTCAAAACGTGCCCGTAGCCAGTGTTGCAGAGTTAGGTGTCAATGTCAAGGACACTAGGGGAAAATGTATTGGGATGTATGGCCATGTTACCGCCTACTTACCAATGCCAACTACCGAACAATGCCAACTGGCAGCCTCTGGGTAGGTGAACAAACAACAGTTCTCCATGAAATGGGCATCGGTTTGCTTTAACACTGATAAAAAATGCTATACCTCTTCCTTTCTTTAACAGGGAAAAAATGCCATACCTCTTCTATTCACTATAGTGGTTACTTGAAAAAGCCACATGCTGTGTAGTGTGACATAGCAACACAACACATTACCAATCAGTCTACAGACAACATCTCATTCTCCATTAGCAGGAAGGGTGCTAGTAAAATGGATTGCAGGGTGTAATTACCTTATTCCATTTCGTATACTTAACTCAAGATTTCTGTTTTGGGTTAGCATAACTGTCTCATCAATATGTATGCAAGCAGCTGTACATCCTGAAATGGTTAGTAAAACTGTCCTGTGAGATATGTGGCTAGGCTTAAAGCAAAGAGCTAATACATTTTTTGCTCTGTAATTTTGATCTTTTTCCCCCCTCAAACATGTATGTGGTTACTGACAACGACGAGTGTCACCAGTATAAAGATTTGCATGAATTAATTCAGCTTTTACATCTTATTTTTGCTTGGGTTCTGGTTTTCTTTTTATATTTAATGTACCCACGTGTCTGTACAGTTATTAATGCAACTGTCAAAGCAGATGGATATCCCTGGCATCTTGGTATAATACAGCCTGTCATGTTGCTTACTGTAAACTTTGTGATGACAAATTAAGGATCTCATTCCTTCCTGTCTCCCCTACTCCATATAAATACCCCCTTGTCTCTATGTCAGAACCACTGTTATGTTCCATCTTTTATTTTCATTCTTTATTTTCATTATTTTTCCCCTTCTCTTTCCTCTCTCTCTCTCTCTCTATCTCTCCATCTCTCCCCCTCTATCGCTCTCCCTCTCTTTTTATCTTTGTGGAGAGAAGTATATTTGCTTAGCTTCCCCTTTCTGATTCTAATTCTCTGCTTAATTTGCTTTTGTAGTTGACTGCCTTTCATATTTCATTGAGGTCCCAGTGGTATTGCCAGCAGAATTCTGGGACGCTGGCGAAATGACATCAGTTATCGCTCCTTTAGACCTAATAGTCTGACCGTATAGAAATGGGTGTGTAAGTGTATCAGGAACAAAGGTAATAATAAGCAAAAACATATAGTTTCCGTGTTGGAAAGTAAACTACTGCCAACACTGTATTTGTTCAAGGGATTTGTTTTACTATTGATTTGGCTAGATGTTTTCTCCATCATGTTTACTAATTAACATTTAGGCAGCCCAGATATTCTCCCCTTTTTAGCACATGATGCAATTTTAAAGAATATCTAACATGTATAGCCATCTTTTATCTAGATATATCGCTCACTGCCAGTATACACATTGTATTACATTGTAACTATCAGGGTCCAAGGCTCTCTAGGTAGTGTTTTATTGGGAAATGTGTTTATGCATCCATTGATGACTGTGGTGAGAGGTGTTACTGTCCATGGAGCTGAAAAACATTGAAGGATGGCAGTACCATTGCCATTGAACCATGACAGTATACCATTACACACAGAAAATGTCTCTCATTCATGCGAATGCTTTGTGCTCCCCAATTTCTAAACATCTCCTTTGTTGCATAGATAACTGCTCTGTAATTCATATATCAAACAAATAATGTTGGTATGATAACCGGCAGTACATAAAATAACCTAGTTTGTGATTCACTTTCATCTGTAAATATATATGTGTGTGTGTGTTAATGAAATGAATAAGCACTGATATAAAATTGCATCCTCTTCTACATTGATCTCCTAGGATAACCTATATGATTTAAACCAACTGTGCAGTTGTGTGAATCAGTAGTTACTGTAAATACAGGTATTTTTATATACAGTATATATATATATATTTACATATATATAAGGTACCAGCAGATTATGCTGCACTAGTAGTGGGACAGTTATAGTAGGACAGTTAAGACTCAATGTGTAACAACATTAAGACTGACAATATACAAATTGACATTAGGATTGACACACATTAACTGCACCTACTAAAGAGAGAGCTTGTTAGTTAAACGTGTGTATGTACAATACTGTGGAAACTTTTTAGGCAGGTATGAAAGCGCATCAATTCTTTTAGTTAAACTTGCACATAGTTTTTAAGAAACTCGGCAGGTAGATTGTACCAAACTGTGGAGAATTAACCACCGTTCTTTTGTGGAATTAGACAGCCTCAGTTTCTTCACTCGCTTCATGTAATCCCAGACAGATACAATGATGTTTAGGTCATGACTTCCAGGACTTTTTGTTCTTCTTCACGCTGGCGATACTTCTTAATTATTTTGTCTGTTTGATTGTGGTCATTTTCATGCTGCAGAGTAAATTTGAGGCCAATCAGATGCCTCACTGATTATACTGCATGGTGAATAAGTATCTGCCTGTACTTCTCAGCATTGAGGAGACTATTAATTCGGACCAACTATTAATCCCCAACTGCAAGAGTTATGTATTTTTTGGCATAGAAGAACACTTTTGACCAGACTTTTCTGGACAGTAGATGGGTGTACCAAGGTCTCACTGTTTTCTGCCAATGCTGAGCTGATGGCGCTGCAGGACACCTTCTGATTGTGAAGGGAAGTAAGCATGATTTGTCTTTCATCTTCTGCACTAAGTTTTCTAACATTGTCTGTTTTTGTGCTTCTTGAAAAGAGCTTGCACAGAGCATCTGGAAACCTCTGCCTTACAATATCTGCCTGGTAGAGATCTTGCTGATGCAGTATAACTACCGTGTGTCCTGTTGTTGTGCACAGTCTTGCCATGACGTATGGCTTTTTGACATTAAACTGTCTTCAGCAAGCTCACCTTGTTTGTGCGTTTGGCTGTTCCTTACCTATACACCTAACACCCATATGCCTACAAAATCACTGACAAAATTGTTCACTTTGCATTTTGTGAAATGATAAAAAATAAACTATTTAGATGTCTATTGTTGAAAGAATTCTTACTTTACAGCATTTTTTTCATACATACCTAAAACCTTTGGACATTACTGTACATACATTTAACTAATAAGCTCTATCTTTAGTAGGCACAGTCCCTCGCTGGGACCCAAAGCCCTCTGTCCTTCGTTTCCATGACATACAGCCATGAAAGTCACAATACTATGTATAGTCCATTCGGAACGATGGGGATTAGGAAAATGATGATTCTCTTTATTGTTATATTGTTATATTTCATATTCAAATAACTTAGAATGTAAGCCAAATGGAACATGTACATGCAAATTGTACATGCTTGCTACATTTGGATGACATTCATATTGTACTCAAATTCAGCTTTATTATCTAATAATCCTTTTGAAAATTTGTGAGCATCATATTTTAATTTGTTAATTACTATTTACCCAATGAAGATTCGTATGGGCATAGCACTCGCTTCGAGCTTTTAACTCTGTTTGCTGTAGCATCTCTTAGTGGTAGATTATGTTGGAGGCTGATTGTGTTCTCAGTAAATAAGTGCTTCCTTCTATTTGGTGTATAATATACCAGTTAGCTCCACAGTGCTTGTAAAATATCCGTCTCAAATTTCATTTCCTGCTGCTGGATGGAAAGCGGAGGAAATGACAATATGTTGTTGAGGGTATTTTATACATCCTCCCTGATGTCATTAAGGTCTAGTTTTAAAATGCCCCGGGCTGGTACCTATAAGGTTATTAGAGTGTGCAATTTAAGGCCTAGTGAGATAAATATGGGTCCAGGAAAAATATATTAATATGCTACTATAGATAGATACTGTAGATAGATGGATAGATAGATGGATAGATATTGTAGATAGATGGATAGATACTATAGATAGATACTGTAGATAGATAGATACTGAAGATAGATAGATAGATAGATACTGTAGATAGATAGAAGCTTTTATATGCTCTGCATATCTTAACCCAAATTATGGCTTGTTTACCCAGAATATATGCTGTAGAGTGCTACACATTGAACATTTGTAAGCACACTTTAAAGTTAGCCTTGCACAGCTTTTAAAATCATTAAATGGGGTTAGATTAAACAAGAGTGTGTAATTTTTTTTTATCACAGCAGTACGGACTACTGAGTTTTGTGGCAAGAGGCAATAATCTAGAAGGCTAATTACGACTTCTTTATACAGCTTTTACGACAGCAAAATGAATCAGCTGCCACCCAAGGAGGAAAACTATTTAATGGGAAAGAATAATCATGGGAATCTCTCAGTAAAGTTTAGGATTGGTTATTATGCACTGGCTGATAATAAAATCATCCGGTGAAGGTAAACCCACCTGCTGTTATATGGATTAGCAAGAAACTTGCTAAGGAGCAATTCATATCTGCATAATTTAGTTTACCGGAACACCGGTTTCTCTCCCACACAGCCTACTGGCCTTGCTTATAGAATGTAATTGTAGCTGAAAATACTGCATATGCTTTATAGATTTTTATAAATTCTATAAATAAAAAGTACTAAACGGACAAATTGCATTCTTTCAGGCTAATAGGGTGTGACTTTTTGTCAATGCAAGAATTCCACCCACAGAATAAACACAAATGAAATCTGTGCACAATGCATAGGCAGCATAGATTATTAGTAAAGGGACGGTACGACAAAGCCAGTGTTTAGCGTGTTGATATAACCCTGCACGAAATCCATAGGTACTATATCTAAATGGGGAAAAAAGTAGTTGGATAAGTTGATCAAGGCACAGGTTTTGTGTATGTATGTATATATGTAGCCGTGAATGATATCTGTGTTGCTGAAATGTATATGTGATTTAAATGTTTTGTGGGTTTTTTTTAAGGAATACTGCATGCATTAGTTCAACTGAGAGTGGTATGTTTATTTGTATTGATGTTGGTGTTTGAGAGTAGTTAGTATGATTAAGAATTATTGCCAAGACCCAGGGCAGCAGCTCCTTTTTCCTCCATGGTAAAAGGCCCTGATGCATTCATTCATTATATGTATAGTGCACATGCTGTATGTATGTAAGTATACATGTTGGCGCAGCTGTTTCAGTTTGGTAAAAATAACTTAGAAAAAATGCTGAGAATCCCCTTCAAGCTGTATTTGGTAAAATACTTGAACAGTATCTGACAAAATCTCGGTCCTCGAGGCATAACATGAACTGTATTTTGTAGGAAACTATGAAGCACATAGGTGTTAAAGCAGACTTTGTAATACAGAATATAACACATACAGTAGGTGTTTGCAGAATCATAGTCGCAGGTTCATCCATGGAAATGTAAAATAGCCATGCAGTTGGGAAAAAAATGAATCCGATTTAGGAATCTAAAACTATAAAATAATTCCCAGTTTTCTCTCATTAACACAGTTGAATATTAGTGGAGTCAAAACTGTGTTCATCTCAGATCTTGGAAACATACACTGCAGGTGCTTGATGAAGAAAGATACTTCAGTACTGTAAATTTGGATGTCCTTATGGACCATAACCCTGCGAAAGTTTTCAAATCTGTCTGGTCAAAATGAATGTTAGGTATCACCACACAATACGATATATATGATTATTCTGAAAATTCTGTAAGCCTGCAGCCCAAATCACAGGATCTTTTTATTCCGGTTTTAAAGTATCATTATCTATGAGTTTCTTCTCTCAGTTCTCCACTAACCGTGAAAGGCCATTTTTAAGCACACCTCAACCTAATTAATTGCATCGCTGATTATCCCACCAGTGTCCAAACAGGGTCTTCTTAATGTTTGTCTTCCTGAGGAACCCTACAGTATCAGTAGAAGCTGTATGCAAAGCCAACATTTGATAATCCAGGCCAACCCCAAGAAGCTGAAGGTACTTTTCCAACTACTGTTATCGTGAAATGCTATAGTCATTGATCTGTAGAAGGGCTAGTCTTGTTATGGCAGAAGGGGAGTTGGACAGATAAAATAAATGTGGAACAGCTCGGTATGACACAGAAAGCTCCTTTGGATACTTCAAACTGAATTGTAGCAAGTTGAGTCACTATGGCAACCACAAATTTCAGCTTCCCTAAATATTTGGTGCACCGTTTACACAGTAAACAGGCAAGGAAAAAACCCTACTGAGCATGAGATGTATCAATTTATACATATAGCATATATACAGAAATTCAAGCATTCAACTCAATATTGTGGTCTTGGGTTTTTCATTATATTTTTTGTTATCTTACTGCGGTCTAGTTCATGCTTGTAATAATTTAGCTGCCAGACAGATTGTTCATGATTTGTCCTTTCAAATAGGAAGGAGAATGCTGCTGGGAATTGTCTCTGTTTCTGCAGATTAAACACCAGCCCACATTTAGAATCAGCATGGTTTTCATAGAGTTTGGTCTATTAAACTCAAAGGCTGGGCAAGTAAAACATCGATTTTCAAAGGCATCTGCTGCGATGGTGATATAGATTTTGGACCCTTGTTATTTAAGAATGAACTGTGTATTTTTCATCATAAATACATGCTTAGCTGTACATTTGTGATATTTGGGGATAAGCACAATTATCTGGGGAGATATGGAGGATAATGATGAGGGATATAGGAGCAGATGATTGTAAGAGCACATGACTAAGATATGGGTCAAGATATTAAAAATAATGGTACAGGATGTTGGGAGAAATACATGACTTGGAAATAGACCGCCTTCAGAACACACCAGTACATTTCAAATTGTAGATCCTTTTAACCATGCTGAATATGTACTAGAAACTAGATCAGTTCTAAAAATGGTTCTGTTCCATACTGGTATGGTATGAAAAGCCCTGGCTCAACTAGATGTATCATTAAGATACTTACAACATGTAAATCACATTCATTTAATCACTTGTGGCTTATGTTCAATAATTTTATCACCACAAATGTATTAATGGAACTGCAATTTATTGTACTCTGAATGCAGTATATGCTAATAGTAATATAATTCTGTAATTTATTGGACCATGCCAATTGTGCTAATCATATATGAAGTCAATAAAGGTGTGGTATAACACCTTATGTTGAGGTACTAACATTATAATCATTTATCCAACGTTGGATAAATAATCGGTCAAACCAATACTAGGTTAATGTTAGGTTAATATCTTTTGTACTACTGTCATTTGCAGTGTAAATCGTAAGTCTGGGATGCATAAGACAAGATGCAAAAAGGTACCCCCGTGTTAATAAGATCAGCAGTGCCTATTTCATCTTGTCTGTAATAATGCAGTTCTTGTATCTAAGAGCCAGCTGTTTGACATTACCAGTAATTGCCAAATGCTGTCATCACATTTGCATACAAGAAAAAGTAGTAACAAACTATCAATCAGCATACAGAATATTCTACACACTGAGATCACTAGAAGTGCCGCAGAATGTCATGGCAACAGTCTCAACGGTGACACAGTTTGCTGGTTGATTGCTTTACTCGTTACCCATGGAAGCATTTGTGTTGCTCCATGAATTCCTTTTTTTCACCTTCTTTTTATTTAAATGGTAAGTATTTTGTCCTGGGAATAAATCAATAGAAAAGTATATAAAATTAGAGTCAATTGTTAATTATTTGTTCTTGCCATCATACTGGCTTGAAGAACACAATGATTATAATGTATGCAGTGTGGATTGTCTCTTGAAAAGGATTTGGATTGTCATCATGATCGGGCTGTGGATTGAAATTGTCCATGGCACAGATGGATGACATGCATGTGGCCACCTGCTGGGTACATGCAGCTTCATACTTAGACTCTTATGCTTTTGCATGTATCCAGCAAGTAGACACACACTAAAGGACAGGATCGGCCTCATGAGCATCAAAAAGGTACGTAGGAGGTACCATTGGGAACCAACTCAGTGGGTGCCCGATGGTCAGTCCAGATCTGCTTGTCATATTTGTGATATTTGTGATTTTTTGCAAAGTTAATGTGCTTAGGTATAAAAAGATTAGTACATGAAAAAGCAGTTTTTTACCAGGTTCATTAAAATGGCAACTAATAAACAAAGTCCCAATTTTTTGTTACAGTTACCCTAACGTTATCTGTGGATTATGGTTTAAGAATCCACAATGTGGTAAAAGTTGTACTTTGAACATTAAAAAAATCACATGATCAGGTGAAAAAAATATATTGGTTTGTCTATTTTTCTTCCCCACACATACAAAACATAGAAACAGCAATACTATTCTAAATCCCCAAAATAAAATATTTATATATTAATATATCAATAATAAACATATTTATTTTTATTACAATGCCCACAGCAATCACATTTCCCTTTGCGGGGTTCACTCTTTGGCATCTCAACAGTAAGGATAGAAAGTTAATTGTTTTGCTAGCCTTATATTGATATCCATTGAGACAAATAACAGAGATCACCCATCTGCCTGCACAGAAGCCACTTTGAAATAACCTTTAAAATTCAGCCCAAATTGTAAATCTGAAAAGAAAGCATTCCCCGTAAACGTGTATAAGCTAGGATGCCCTGCCATACTGCCTTTTGTTCAACATCAGACACTTAGAACCTCACCGGTCCATGAAATCCGTTTGTAATTCATTCCCTTCATCGCGTAAAACGTAATCTTCTATCACATCACAGGAATAATTTAATGCTTAGATGTAAAGAAGTACACTGGATGAAGACGCAAGCTGAGAACCTTCCTATCAGCAGAGACATAATTATCATTATTTAGTATAACAAAGTGAAAGACTTATTTTGGTGGCACAATTAAGAAACGTATGGTTTGTGAGTGTAATAAATTGCATTTAGAAACGGGTATGCATAACCTGTGGTATTTCCATCTATTTATTTGTCAGCCCCATTAATCAATTTAAAATATTTTAATGTAAAAAAAGGCTAGATTGATAAGAAATGCACCATTGCCATAACCCTGCCAGCTAAACATGACCTGATTCAGAGCATAGAACATCTATCATTTCCTTCATCAATGTCACTTGGCAGGTATGAAATACTGCGAGTTCAGCATAGGAAATCCTCTTTCTGTTATTTACGATAACATTACAACTATCCTTTGCCTCAATTATTCTACACAGCTGTGTGTGCACTAGATGTGGTATTAGCATGGAGAACCATGACATTTGCTCTAAATGCAGACATAGGCGGCAGCGAAGAACCACTGTGCTGGGTTCCTCAGTTATGAAATTTGCGTTCTTTAAATACAAACTATTAAAAAGAGAACCATTTATTGGGATATTTCAAAATAAAATGTTGTCATTGTCCAAAAGTATGAAGTGCCACCAAGGAGAAAAGAATTACAAATAGGACACCATTACAAATCTGCTTGTAGCTTTGGAGAAGAACACAAACAACTGACGTTGGAAAATATTCCTTACAAGGTATTTTGAACCATAAAGATGATGCAAATATAGACTCAGATAGTCATTAAAACTTGAAGTGCACAAATGCCGAGGGGGGTGCACTCCTAATTAGGCACTAGAGACATTGGCCTACAGTAACAAGGTTTCTAGCAAACTGTTCTTTCCCATTTTATTATAAATTCTTACATTTTTCAGGTCCGACATGCTCATTACAGACATGCTCAAGTAGTGCGTGGTCAGATCGGATGAGTATGGGCACCGATGCCCAGCAGCCCAACGAGCATTTATTAGATGGCCAGAGCCCACCCATGCTCTTTCGTCCTCTCCAATGCATTGATATAAATGAAAGTAATAGGCTTCTATTATAGTCTGCCACGTACCCCTTTTTAATATTTTTATAATGTTGTTGGGGTAATTTTAAGAGTTACAGACAAGGACACACACGTTGTCATTGGATGCCCTCATATGCAGCTCACAAAATGTAAAGTCATATGAGTTCACATGGACTTGCTAACAACTAATTTTAAATTGATTTTACATTTAAAATGAAATAATTCCTCTAGTGCCTCTCTTGGTCCTGAGATGTGTTAAAACTGCATTATTATTTTTCCTGCCAGCTATACAATCAGTGTTTGCTCAGCTTTGTTTCCATGCACCTGCCCTAGAAAATTTTGGAAAATGATTTTGATTAGACAGTTACTTCCTAATAAATCAAACATTAAAATCTAAATAAACAGCAGTGTTATGTTCCATTGATTTATTTAAGCATAATAAATATATAAATAGATATGATAATAAATATGTATTCCTCTTGTTTAACTCTACACACATCTCATTGCATCTCATTCCAATTTCTTATTTGCAATGTAGATCATATTACGGTGCACATAAATGTCTAAACTGCCATTAATCATGTATACAAAAAGAGGCATAATTGTAATATTCTTATTTTGACTTATTTGGCTTCTGGTGGGGAAAAAAGGCTGATCTGGTAGTACATGCACCATAGAAAATGAAACATTCAACTCCCCTGCAAACTCGCATGTTAACAAATGTATTTCTATTAGCTGTAGTGTGGGAGAATATGTAAATGTATGTACATATGTAGATGTATAGGAGCATAAACAGCCTATAGTTGGTGTGTGAGGCCCCATAATACTGACTGTGACCCAAGGCAGTCCCAAGTACATTAAAATGGACCCTAGACTTGATTGTAATGTGTTTTATACATTGTTTTCTTTAAAAAATCATTACTAGTACTGAACATTTTATATCAATGCGCAAATGTGTTAATTATTCATATTAAAACTGTACATTTTATGGCCAAATTATGTTTACTTCTATTTGCATTTCTTTCATATTTCCACCTCACTTCCACTTATAATAATGGAGTCTAAACTAATAATAATAATAATAATAATGATAATAACAATAACTACTGTAAAGTTTACTTGGATAATGAAACTAGGGTCAAGCAATTTAAATTCTAATTTATCATTTTGTGGATTAAAGGTAAAAATTATAACTGCTAAGACACATCTGATTTTGGACGGTGTGACTTTTGATTAACTTCCCTCTGAACCAATGATTATTAAAGTCTTCTTCCAGGGAATGCATGTATCAATCTTGGAAGACAATACCAAATTCACTGTTCCTAGTCCAAACGTCATAAAAAAACAAAAACCCATTCATTTTCCCATTCTAACATTTTTAATGCTTTTTTTTTCTCCCCCCAAAGCTTTTGAAATGCTTTCTTTGCAAACATTGTTTCCCTGTAGCCCGTAAGACATGAGCTTTTGCTTGGAAAACCCAGAGGAATCCCAGCAGCTAACAGCACTTTGATGAATGTGTCATTTGTAATAGATGAACCTTGGTGTGATGAAAGCCATCTTGCTTTGTGGAAAATGACTTTTGACTCTTTAACCCTTCTTCTGACTGCAATAAAATAATCAATGCGTCCTTCTGCTTCCTTGAGACACGGAGGAGAATCCCTCTAGGAGTGCCTGTGATGTGCTAGCTAATAAATGCTCTTACATTATGTAAGTGCTGTCTGCCCATTCCTGTTAACTGCGGCATTGCTGATAATTGGGATTGCTTTGTGCTTGTGATTGGTATTTTGCAGTAGTTCTACAGCTAAACAAGTCAATGAAATTAAACTTAGTACAATCAATTAAGTGAAGATTTATGACCATTTTAAAACTGTAAAGGGTCTCATTGAAAGCACCATTACATTTTATTTTCCACTATTTAGAACACAATTAAGCAAAATTTATCTATATTAAAAGCAACATTTGCACAATCATGCCTTCTGTCACCTAGTCCTGCTGCCCTGGCGCGGGAGTTGGTCAGGTCAATAAAACATTGCCACATGCTCACTTAAACCCTAAAGGGAATGATTGTGCAAACCTTACTTTTAATATATTTAAGAGTTGCTTACTTGTTTTGTTACAGTGACTGTAAATTAAATTGTAGTTTAACTGGAACAAATTCCAGCCCATTACTAGGAAAATCACATCAGCCACCGATAGCCGGTGCCTACTGATTGCGCAACTATTTCTACTTTAAACTAAAATGAATCAAATAATCGAAATAAATATAAAATCTAGTGCGTGAATATAAATTCTTTCACATGACAAGTAAGGGAAAACCAGACATGTTATTGAGTCTATCCAAGTAAGTGGTAGTTTTATGATATTACTACTAATGGATAGTGAGCTTAGGACATCAGCCTTCAAACTGTGTAAGCTGTAGCTTGACTTGAGGACAAGATGGCTGCCAACAGCTTTTTTCACTATTTTACTGAATCATTAGGATGTGGGCAGCAGCAGCAGCCCTGCATATCATGCAGACAATGTTATCAGATTCTAACTGTTGTCATATTTCTAGGAAGATGCATGTTATGCGTTTTGCTACAATAGTCCATGCATGTTTACTGTTGGCAATGCACCCTAAACCGGCAGGGCACTTTTGTAATACATTCCCAGCCTATGAACAAATCAAATAATCATATAAATGGGCAATATGGCAACATGGCAACTCTTTGACTGCCCTGCTATAGAAAAAAATGATTGATGTTAGATTTCAGGCCTTACCTCACAGAGCAGCAGTGCAATACTTGTCTTCTGTTTATAAAATTTACATTTTATACACTTATCTACCTGGGTTTTTCTCTGAAAAAGCTTATTATTATTATCAACTATTATACCACATATGGAAAAAGTGGTTGTAAAACGCTGTCTCAGGATCTCCCTACCTTATCTGCCAGCTGCTCCATCTCCCTGTCTCTTTTTTCCAAAGCACTGCTTGGTCTCTTGCCCTTTCTTGTTCTTCTGTCTTCTTTCTTTGTCTGCTTGTCCCATGTCATCTTTTTTTCATCGGCTTCATTGTGAACAAGGCCTCCCGGCGCTCTTCTGCAAAAAGTAGAAACGCTTCTCTTTCTCCGCAAATCTGTCTTCATTATTCTGGCCATTGAGATAGCGTGCGAGAGAGTGTTTATGAGAGTGTGAGACAGCGTGAGTGAGTGTGAGTGAGAGTTCAAAAAAACACAACAAAATGCAAATGAAAATTTGGAGCGGTCTGCTTTGTTTTTCATTTGTTTCCCGTATTTTCGGACAATTAAAATTTGTATGAATCTGAAGGCACAAGTCTGATAGGGAGGCTGTGTGGCTTTCTAACTGCTCTAAGTTTTTTAGAGATAGTCCTAAAATTATATAGACGTTAAACACTGTTCATGTATTAGTCTTTTGGCAATGGCTGTGTACTTCATATGATATCATTAGGGCATACTTAAATAAACCAAATAAAGCAAATATTTAATAATCCCTCTGTGTGTTTCACACGATAATTGTAATTACAGCCACTGAGTGAACATACAGCCAGCGAATACAATTTTGTTGTACAAGGTTGTCCTTGACATATAAAAAGAAAGTATTTTTAATAGCCTCAATAATTATTTCTCCATATAAAGTAACAAAATTAGACTTGTAGTGAATTGACAAGAGCCAGTTGTCACGGTTTTAATTTGGTAATCTTCCTTGCTATCTATGGGGAAAGTATTCATGAATAATGTAATATATGCATGAAAACCATGTATAAAAAATGCATTATACTGGCCTCAATTTATTTTTGCCTCACACTGGTTTACAGTTCGAGGGAGTTAATACAATAAATTTAATGGGAGTGAGGAGCCCCCAGATTCATTTATTTTACATGGTACAGACGTACCTAGCAAATAGCCCAAGGTAGAAATAATCTGTGCACCATGTCAGGTTCAGCCGGTTGTAATGGTTAATTGTGCTTTTAATGCAGTGTTCACTATTTATGATACTGGAATTAGTTGAGGGTTTATAACGTTATTTTTGTGCTTTAAAGCACAACAATATTATATATGTGAAGACTTCTTTTTATAACAGAAGGAATAATAGACTTTGTGTTTATCTATACTCTTTACATAATATAGTATATTTCTGATACCAACAAAATTAATTGGATATAGTCCATATAATATTTACTACCGATTGTGATTTATTTATACAATATAATTAAGGCATTCTTGTGCTCTGGATCGAATCAAACTACACCTTATTTTAACCACATTTTTCTGTAGTTAAAGCTATTTCTGTGAATTGAAATATCTTGTAAATGTATTATTATATTAATACTATGATATATATATAATGCTTTACATCTATACTAAATTTATTTGTAGTGCTATTCGGTTATCACCATTGTTATTTCTTCACTTCAGGTACAATATTTTATGCCCATAGTATCTTTTAAAATAGAGTTCTACCACATGATGGAGTCATAAAAGTAGCAGCAGGTGATCACATACTATTATTTCAGAGTCTATATTCAATATTATTATTTCTGCATGCATCAATTTGAACCCAGAACACTTTCCATCTACAAGGCAGCCAATGTTATTACCTTTTTATGATGGGTGCTGATTGTACCAATCTCAGTAGGCTATTGCAAGGTCTCGCTCATACTAACTTGAACTTCTGAATTTCAGGTTAGCAGAGATGTCAAATACTGCCTTATTATACGCCTTATTATTATTGGTTTCTAGAATTTGATTTCCCAATTTCAACAATACTGATACTGGGAATTCAGTTAGTGGAGACTGCTTTCATGAGGAGCAGATCTACAGGCCATTATTTAAATGTCTTTGTGTATGGGACTAGCACCAGATCTATTTCATGGAAAGAACAAAACTTAGTAACATAAAACTGAGTGATCATGTGCAAGCTCTGTGCACGCTGTATTAACTGATTTCATTCCCAGCATTTAGGGAAAACAGAATGTGGCCCTGCTTGCAGCGAACAAACTATTCTAAACACAATGCTTAATCCTAGGGCTAGTGTTACAATGGTGTCAATACAGGTGTTCTGTATACGATTTCATTTTATTTCAGCCTCTGTGTGTTTTAAATTGGCCTGGTACAGATATTGCTACTACTAAGGTCAAGACTCAATATGCCAACTAAGATGTCATCAGCAAGATCAGAGATGGCATTTGGCCATAATTTCATTCCTTGTCACCTACAGTCCTCGCTAGAGACAATTCCTGTTCCCTGCTGTTGACACATCCTAAAAGTGGTAGGACTGCATAGGGGATGCAAGCTTGCGTAAAATTTCCCCTAAACCCAATAGATTGTAAAGTCACAAGAGCAGAACCCACTTCTTCTTCACAAGTATATTATAACATGTGTCTCTCGAATACTTCTACTCCCCCCCTATTGTACCAGCACTATGGAATCAGATTCCTTGCTTGATTACGGGATTTGCAGCAAGCATCTTCTCCTCTTCTTTTAAAAAAGGGGGAATGGGGACTTTTAAAAATAGCCTTACCTCTCCGCCAGTATACACAGCATGCTGCTAGCCTTTTCCTCACAGTCCTTCGGAGGAAACCCAGTGCTCTAATAATTCATTTCACCACTTATAAGCATTCTAGAACAATTATAGAACTATAAACCTGTCTGATAAAGCATTGTCATCAGAAGCCAGACAGTAGACTATAAATCACAACAGAATCACAGATGTGGTTTACACGTGTAAAGTACCCTAATGTATTCCTTAGTGATGTGCCAAGCATAGTTATTAATCGTAGTAATGAGAATGCAACAAATACTAGTCACAATCTTAGAAAATACAACAATGCTAGTTTCTATATAATCATTGTCTTGCACTAGTTACTGGCAGCCGTAAATTGCAAACAAGTAGAAATTAGGACTGTACCGTTGGAAAGCAAGAAAGATACATAGTCCTCTATGACATTGTCGTATTTGATGTGTGTGCTCAGGCTGGCGCCCTCTATCTGCAAGCCTGCTAATAACACGCAGCCAGTAACATTGCCGCTGGGTTGGGCCCATCATATACATCACTTAGAAAGCCAGTGTTATTAATCAGTGGCGACTCTAGAAACAATATATAGGGGGGGCACACAAGATACCACAGTCAAACTGGGGGGGCATTCATAATTTCCAAAAGTAATGTGCTATGGAATTATACTTTTGTTATTGGGCTAAAATAATACTTGGTCATTCAACATGGGAAGCCTGAAGCCACAATTGAGTGTGACTAATCCTTGAAATAAATATTATAACACAATAAAAACCTTTTCCACTAAATGATTTCAGGGCCTTGAACGTTTTGTCGTTTTGAACGTTTTGTCCCCTGAAGTCACTACAACTTCAGGAGGGCACACATTCCAACACAGGCTCTGTCACACCGACACCCAGACACACACATCAGGACAGGCTCTGCCACACCGACAACCAAACACACACACACCAGGACAGGCTCTGTCACACAGACACACACACACACCAGGACAGGCTCTGACACACTGACACCCAAACACACACCCTAGGACAGGCTCTGCCACACTGACAACTGAACACACACACCAGGACAGGCTCTGCCA
>VKOC01047367.1:0-58508 GCA_009364415.1 Spea multiplicata
GCAGAGATCACTGGATCCTGACGGGGCGCGAACGGCTAACTCATAAATATTCATGTCGCTTCTTAAAGCGACATTTATCTTTTTTCCTCCTCCCCCTAATTAGGTGGGTAGGAGGATCCTGTAAGTGAGAGGGATATTTAAACCCTCAGTAGGCACTTCACCTTTGCCTGTGATAGTGCCTAATAGCCTTCACTAGCGTTCCATATTCCTTTGTTATTTATTGGTTCTGACTCCGGCTAGTTTTAGACCTTGCTGTTTGCTGCCTGCCCTGACCTCAGCTCGTTACCCCGACTACTCTTTTGCCTGACCCCTGTATTTATTATTTTTTATTTATTATTTTCGTTCCTGGATTTTGTACTGCGCTACGCTCCTGTGTCCGTGATTCACTTTGGTGTTTCGTTGCTGGGCCCTCCATCTCCGCCAGGAGGCGCCTTCCCAATTTCTGCAGCGAGGATCCTCTGCTGTATTGCAGACGTGACAGTTATCACAGGCCAGACATGGATCCTGCAGACTTGGCAAGGATGTCCAATCGTCAAGACAGACAGGATCAAGTCCTGGCGGCTCATGCATCGCAACTACAGTCTTTGGAACGGAAACTGGATGATGTCGCTGACCTCCTCCGATCCATGGCCACCAATCTGTCTCCTCCCGTCGGCCAAGGTACAGCATCTGATTCATCTTCACCAGCACCTGGATTCGGTACGCCGGTCAAAGCACCCAAGATGCCTTTGCCAGATAAATTTTCCGGAGACCCTCAAGAATGCAGGGTTTTTTTGAATCAGTGCACTCTACACTTCCGAGCTCATCCTCACACCTTTGCCTCTCATAATAACAGAGTGACTTTTATTATCAACCTTTTAAAAGGAGAAGCATTAGCATGGGCATCACCTCTGTTGGAACAGAATTCACTCATTCTGGAAGATGCTGACGCTTTTATTGCTTCGTTCAGGGCAGTGTTTGATGCTCCCGGGAGACGAGAGTCGGCTGAATCCAATTTGCTGGAGATTCAACAGGGAAGTAGAACGGTGGCCCAGTATGCCGTAGAATTTCGCACGTTAGCATATGAGACCGAGGCGAGACCTGGAATATCAGCGCTCTGAAATCCGCCTTTCGTAGGGGTCTTAATGGGTCCTTAAAAGATGCTCTTACCTATCGTGACATACCTCATGATTTGGAAAATCTGATTGCATTATGTCTGCGTCTAGAAGCCAGAGGTCAAGAAAGAAGTTTCGAGCGAGACAGAGAACGCGACAGAAGGCCACGTCAGTTTAGACCTCCTGTTCGTCCAAATTTTCAGACCCCTACAAAACCTGCTGCTGCTGCTGATGCTGCTGCTACTGCTACTGCTGATGAAACTATGGAAATAGGCCCTGTACTTCATCTTACAGCTGAGGAGAAACAGCGCCGCAGAACTTTGGGGTTGTGTTTGTATTGTGGCAAAAAAGGACATTTGATTTATACATGCCCCAGGAAGTCGGGAAACGCCAGAACTTAGTGAAGTTAGGAGGTGCTTCACTAAGTGCTACTGTTGCTACACCTCCTCAGACTCAGAGACTTTTTGTTCCCATCATGCTACAGTGGCCAGGCCACCAAGTGGCCACTCAAGCTTTCATCGATTCAGGGGCCGCTGAGAACTTTATAGACAGAACCTGGGCTCTGGAGAATAATGTTCCGTTACAGCCAAAATCTCTGAAGACTTCTATCGCTGCTCTTGACGGTTCTCCATTAGGTACTGGGATCGTGTCCCTCCAAACGGAGGTTATTGGTGCCGTAGTCGGAATTCTCCACTCTGAAGAAATACAATTTGATGTTTTGTCCAGCCCACATATACCCATTATATTGGGAATGTCTTGGCTTCAACAACATAATCCCAGCATAGACTGGAGAGAAGGACAGATTCTGGCTTGGAGTCAAAGATGTTTGGAGAACTGCTGCAAGACTCCCACTAAGTTGAATTTAATTCTAGAAGTTCCTGCTACAGATCCTCGTCAATTGGTACCTTCTCAGTACTGGGAGTATTTAGATGTGTTTTCTAAACGACAAGCAGAGACTTTGCCTCCCCACCGCGCATATGATTGTACAATAAAGTTGTTACCTGGCACCAACCCACCCAAGGGACACACATATCCCTTATCTCAACCGGAGAATCAGGCTTTGGCTCAATATATTGATGAAAGTCTAAAAAAGGGGTTCATCAGACCTTCAGCATCCCCGGCGGGAGCAGGCTTCTTCTTTATTTCTAAAAAAGACGGCTCATTACGCCCCTGCATCGACTATCGTGGGTTAAATAAAATAACCATTAAGAACAGGTATCCTCTGCCGCTCATAACAGAACTGTATGATCAACTGAGGGATGCCACCATTTTTACTAAACTTGATCTGCGTGGGGCGTACAACCTGGTTCGGATTCAAGAGGGTGATGAGTGGATGACGGCTTTCAATACCAGATACGGACATTATGAATACCTTGTGATGCCTTTTGGGCTATGTAATGCCCCAGCGGTATTCCAGAACTTTGTAAATGACATTTTCCGTGACATGTTGCTGTCCCACGTTATGGTGTATCTCGATGATATTTTGATTTACTCTAAGAATCTGGTGGAGCATCGGCAACATGTTAACCAAGTATTACAAAGATTACGAGAACACTCATTATTTGCTAAGGCCGAGAAATGTGAATTTGAATGTGACAAGGTGAAGTTTTTGGGCTATATATTATCTGCGGGGCAACTGGAAATGGATCCTGACAAATTGGCAGCCATCAAAGACTGGAAGGAACCCTCTGATATTAAGGGTATACAGCGATTCGTAGGATTTGCCAATTACTATCGTCGTTTCATTCGAAATTTTTCTCAGATCATCGCTCCTATAATTGCTCTCACTCGGAAGGGGGCTAATCCAAAAGGTTGGACCCCGGAAGCTAAAGGAGCCTTTGAGAAACTGAAGCTGGCCTTTACTTCAGCACCTATTTTACAACGGCCTGACCCTGATTTGCCCTTTATTTTGGAGGTTGATGCATCAGAAACTGGAGCGGGAGCCATACTGTCCCAATGGAATCAAATCTCCAATCGTCTTCACCCGTGTTCGTATTTTTCCAAGACTTTCTCTACCACCGAACAAAATTATGATATCGGAAACCGTGAACTATTGGCTATTAAATTGGCCTTAGAGGAATGGCGACATCTGCTTGAGGGGACGGCGATTCCTGTTACGATTCTGACTGATCATAAGAATCTGGTATATATCGAGAAAGCTAAAAGACTCAATCCTCGACAAGCTCGGTGGGCTCTGTTCTTCACTCGCTTCAATTTTTCAATTTCGTTTCGTCCGGGTTCCAAGAACACGAAAGCTGACGCACTGTCAAGGAAGCATGAGGCACCTGATCGAGAGACTCCTGTTGAACCTATCATACCATCTACTAAGATAATTGCCACCATCCATAGTACACTTTTGTGGCATATTTCTAAGTCGCAAACGCCTCGGCCTAAAGGACATATAACCCCTCCTGGTAGACTCTATGTTCAACCCCGGTTTCGTAATGCTGTTCTCTCCTGGGGTCATGCCTCACCTGTAGCTGGTCATCGGGGAACTCGTAACGTCAAGTTTCTTCTACAGAGACATTTCTGGTGGCCTACTATGTCGCGGGACATATTGGACTATGCACAAGCTTGTAACGTTTGTGGTCACAATAAAACACCACGCACCAGACCTGCTGGATTATTATGTCCGCTACCGGTTCCTGAGCGTCCATGGCAACATATAGCCATGGATTTTGTCACGGATCTACCTTCCTCCAGGGGTCACACTACCATCTTAGTGGTTGTTGATCTTTTTAGCAAACAGGCTCATTTCATTGCTCTCTCCAAACTCCCATCAGCTAGTATCTTGGCGGACACATTCATGAAGGAGATTATACGTCTTCACGGAGTTCCACAAGTAATAGTTTCCGACAGAGGGTCGCAATTTATCTCCAGATTCTGGAGAGCAATGTGCAAACTCATGGGGATAGAATTACATTTTTCTTCTTCTCATCATCCTCAATCTAATGGGCAGGCTGAAAGAACCAACCAGGTTCTCAAGCAGTATCTGCGAATGTATGTTTCCGAGGATCAGTCTGATTGGTCAATGCTGCTACATCTTGCTGACAATAGTTCATATCACGAATCCTTAAAAATGTCTCCGTTTAAAGCAGTGCATGGATATGAACCTTCATTTTGGCCTCAGGATACTAGTACCACAGGGGTTCCGGCAGCTGAAGCACAATTTCGTGTTTTACAGGACCATTGGGCAGCTCTTGCTGAACATCTGAAGAGCACTAAAAAGCTGCAAAAGAAAACGGCCGATAAATATCGCTCGCAAGGACCCGTGCTTAACCCTGGTGATTATGTGTGGCTCTCCACAAAATATCTGAAACTTCAACAAGCTGCCAGAACTTTAGGTCCTAAATATATCGGTCCCTATAAAATCAAGACAAGAATTAATGAAGTTATGTATTCTCTGGTCTTACCGAGAACATTACGCATTAACAATGCATTTCATATTTCCTTACTGAAACCTGTAATTTCTAACCAATTCTCCCCCACGGTTCGCACTCCTGATCCTGTCATTATTCAAGGGGAGGAAGAATATGAAGTGCAGGCTATTTTAGATTCTAGAAGGACACGAGGGAGGCTTCAATATTTTATCAGATGGAAGGGATATGGTCCTGAGGAGAGTTCCTGGATTCCTGCCTCCAATGTCCATGCTCCTGTTAAGATTTGTGCGTTCCATAAAAAATTTCCACAGAAACCTGCCCCTGATCGCCAGGATGTCTCTCATAGTAGGGGGGGTACTGTTACCTCCTCCGTGGTAGGGGAGCTGAGACGCAGCCCGCGCGTCCAGCCCCCTGCTCGTTCCGTTGGCGGGAGCCGCCGCCAGGTCCGTTCGGCGGTTAGACGCGCGTCCCCGCAGAGATCACTGGATCCTGACGGGGCGCGCGCCTCGACGGGGCATGCGCGAACGGCTAACTCATAAATATTCATGTCGCTTCTTAAAGCGACATTTATCTTTTTTCCTCCTCCCCCTAATTAGGTGGGTAGGAGGATCCTGTGATTGAGAGGGATATTTAAACCCTCAGTATGCACTTCACCTTTGCCTGTGATAGTGCCTAATAGCCTTCACTAGCGTTCCTGAATTTGCCTGTTATTTATTGGTTCTGACTCCGGCTAGTTTTTGACCTTTGCTGTTTGCTGATTGCCCTGACCTCTGCTTGTGACCCCGACTACTCTTCTGCCTGACCCCTGAATTTATTATTTTTATTTATTATTTTTGTTCCTGATTATTTGTACTACGCTACGCTCCTGTGTCCGTTATACACTTCGGTGTTCCGTTGCTGGGCTCTCCATCTCCGCCAGGAGGCGCCTTCCCAATTTCTGCAGCGAGGATCCTCTGCTGTATTGCAGTCGTGACACCACCCTTGTTCTTATTTAAACCTTATGTCCCATTATTGCAGTGCCCGTTCAAAGAGTCACACTGTGATTTGCTCTGGGTTATTTCCCTTTACGCTTGTTCCTGTTCCTGTGTCTACTGTGTAACGAACCTTGGCTTGCTTGCCCCGACCATGGACTTCCCTGTATTTTGCATTCATCCATCTGTGTTTCTGCTACCTCGTGAGTTCGTATCCAATATACAGTATGTTATAAATTATATTTATAATATATGTATAATTATATACGGTATGTTATAAATTATATTATATGCAATATATTGTGTTATTTTTACATATATAATCATGTATGTATTCTGCTTTATTAATGCTTTATTAAAGCATCCGGCTTCCGACACTGCTGGAAATGAAAATACAATATCATGTGGGAAAACAGAGAGATGCATCTGATGTTGGGGCGTGATCTCAGTGTATGATGAGCCTTCACAGTGATAGACGTGAACCCCTCTCAAGAACACGAGGTAGGAATCGTTCTGCATAACCAAATGTTTGAGATGGACCCTAAGCAAATTCCTATACAGGGACATAGAATTTGACAACATATTAGATCCAATTAGCCCATCTAGCCTGCCATTTTTTCTGATGTAAAGATCTGAAATCTTCATATGTCCTTGGTCTTGTCTCAGATTCAGGGTAATTATATGTCAGTCCCATGAATATTCAAATTCCCTCACTATATTAGCTTCTACCACCTCTCCCGAGAGGCAGGTCTACCACCTCTTGCTAAAGTAAAACTTTCTCACATTACATCTAAGACTGCATTTATACATGAATATAAAGAATGAAGGGAAGCTGTACTAAGCAAAGTATTTTTTATGTATTGGATTGAAGAAAAAAAATAATTATGCTTAGGGTATTTCTATGTAAGTAACACCTTATTGACCTACAATATTGACAGTGTGACAGAATATGCTGGCATTAAACGAGAGCAATAATAATGTGTGCCAATAATAACTGCCATTGGATGCAATATGAGGCTTCTATTACATCCAGTAATAAAAATGTGATTTATATGGATGTTCATTGAAGCCAAAAGCCAAGATGAAAACTCTACTCTATGCCCTCTGTGACAGGAAAAATATAGATCACACATAATTTTTTTCAGTTATTATATTTATAGAAACAAAACAGTGACCCTGGATTTTATAAAAAAAAAAGTAATAATATTTGGAAAAAAATCGGTACTGTTGTAGTGGCTCTGAAAGGCTCTGGAGGCATCCTAACATTGATATGTGGGTCCTTTCCACAAAAGAGAGAGTTGACAGCAGAGTTTGGAGGGTTTAGCACCGTGACTTTACTATACATTATGAGGGGCCACCCTCTTTTTTCTGGCGGGCAAACACAACTGACACATACACAGTTTATCTTGTATACTGTCACCCTCCGCATGCACTTAAGTTAACCCTGTATACTGACACACAATTATTTTAACCCTGCAAACTAACACCCATACAGGCAGGCATGTCCAAAGTCCGTCCCGAGGGCCAATTGCGGCCCGCGTTCCGGACTGATAAGGCCCCCCAGGTAAGTTGTATCTGTTTTTTTTTTTTATATATAGTAAAGGCAGAGTGATTTAACACCAGTTTAGATTTGTCATCCAAGTCACAAAATGAAATGCCATTTTCAGTAAACTTTGCATAAAATAGTTAATCTGCATTTAATTTTAATGGTTCAAAGAATCTCAGGCAAAATGGTCGGCCCTCGCACATGTTCACTTCATCAAATCTGGCACTCTTCGAAAAAAGTTTGGACATGCCTGCATACAGGGATAGGCATGGACATGGCTCATGGCAGATATTTTCAGGTTTGCTGGACTTAGTGATGGACACTATTATTTTTTATTTTTTTTAAACAATTCTGAATAGTCTCCTTGGGTAAAATCGTGTTGGAGTGAATAAATAAATTCCCTTTAGGCCCCCAAATAGTAATAACATGGGGGATTTGATGGGGTAAATTGAATTGACCGGGTTCAAAGATGTCCCAAAATTAGGACATTGTCCGAATTCCCAAAAAATACACACCTAGCAATGGTGGTCTTTTACCTCCAAATCGGCCAACGAAACCCATGCATGGGTATGACTATACTCAGGACATGTTGCTGAACATATATTGGGGTGTTGTTTGACAGTGACATATTACAAGAGCGGAAAATTCATATCTAAAGTATACGTATATTTGAGAACTAAATACACTTCTATACAAATGAATTTAGTTTAGCATTAAAGAAAGGCGTGTTAACTTTGCTCCAATAAACCTCCTTTTGTCTGCAGACCTGTAGGTCATTTGCAGGCAGCAATATTGCAATACATTACACACAATAACACATTTATAAAAAATGTGATATTTTGGATGAATTTCCCTACTCAAACATCAAGCTGAGCTGATTATGTATGGTTATGTTAAAGTTACGTTTATCAAATGAAGTATTTTACTCCACAGACTGTCATCAGTCAAAGAGTCCCTCTGGGTGACACTGAAACATTCTGTTTGTCATAAACCAATATGATAGAAAGTCATTGTTTGTCTAGTAGGTTGAGCTGAAATAACACCGCTATAACACATACACATAACAATGGCATATCACTAAATGATGCACAGGGCAGTGTTTTTGCATGTATATATATATATATATGTATTAGGCGTTTCATTTTGTCATATTTTACAAAGTAGCCAATTACATGTTTTAATAAAGTCTCTCCATTCTACACTACGGGGTGACATAATTGTTATATTCTAAATAAAATATTAGATATCCAAGTGTACTGTACAAATCAATAGGTTGAATACGATATCAAATTACCCATAAATGCAGCATATTAAATAGAAAAAAGTGCCAAGAATAATTAGTTTTATGCTGTGTTTGTAGTTTATATATTCAGCATAATCTTCAGTGAAATTAAGTCAGATGTAATTTTCTCCGGCAGCTTTCTGCTGAATTGTGAATCAGAGCTGAAAAACATATTGCTTAAACTTTATGCACATGTTATTACTCTCTTTCAAGAGAGAACGGGTACTGGGGACTTTTTAGACGGGGTTCACCTTGAGATTCTTCAAATATTGAGCCTTAAATAATGATCCAATGTAAAGATTATATTTTAGTAATGCAAATATCTTCCCATATAGGCACATGGTAGATGTAGAATACAGTGAAGACATTTAAGCAAGCATGGGATAGGCATAAGGCTAGGTACTAAGGAAAGTATTCAGAGGTTGGGCAGACTGGATGGGCCGAATGGTTCTTATCTGCCGTCACTTTCTATGTTTCTATGTCTCCTCTGGCGTCAAACACTTTGACCAGTATCTAGCTGGCCTTTAAGTCCCAAAGTCGGTTGGTCAGCTTGCTTGGTGCCACATTTCTCCAAACTGTTTTTACCATGGCAACAAAAAAATGTTCAGCCCTGAAGTTAATAGTTTTTTACCTGTGCTGCAGCTATCAAGGTACATCAGGTTAACATAGGAACAATTCATTGATTTCAAGTTTGCATTACAACCTGACACTTTTCACCAAATAGGCTTCCTCAGAGGTTAATGATGGTCTCCAACAAATATCATCTTTCACAGGATACCACTCACACACAATACATCCTTTTACCCAGGCATGAACACTAATGTAACTTTCTAGGGCACCTTCCAGTGGATACAACCTCTCTACTACTTCCCCACATAGTTCAGAATGGTTCACACAGACCAATTTGTTCCTTTCTTGACATAGATCAGAGATCCTTGTCATTCCAACTGTGACATCACCAACTCAACCATTACATAAACTCCCTAAAAGACATCTGGCCAATACCTAAAGACTTGGCTTAATTTGAAATCCTATGCCCCTCTACGGAAATTTACCACACCCACTACCCCTGTTTCCTATGATTGAACCCTGCAGGCACCTGTCCGTGCTCAGCAGGATAATGTACCATCACGGGGAGGGCCCAGACAAGAAATACTCTTTTTACAACATCTCTATGATACAAAAAATCTATTTTTGCTTAACAACCAAACCCTTCGGCAGCTATCTTGAAATAAAATATGTATAAGTATAAAATATAAATATTAAAAATACTTTCTGATAAGCCAGAAAACAAACATATGCTGTATGTTACCTTAAATATACATTCAAATTAAAATGACAATAAACAAAGCATATAAAATTAGTTGGCATGGGGCGCAGATCCAAATATCAACATACAATAACCTGGAAAAATGTTAGAGCATTAAGTTCCAGCAGATCACTAGTTAATATAATGCATTAAATATTACAAAAAAACAATACTAAAGAGAGCCCCCAGGTCACACACGTGTTACATGGAATCATTCTATTCCCTTTAGGCTCAAAACATCGATAGTATGAAAAGACTGTCAAAATACAATACACTGCCCTTACATACGCATATCTACTACCCATGCGCACACACATACACTGCCCATGCACACACATATACACTGTCCATGCACATGCCTGCCATTATACACACATATACATTGCCCCTACACATGGTAACATCGGTACTCAAGTACCAATTGCAACCATTAAAAAAACACATTGCATCACTAGCCAGATGTTTAGTCTGCTTTTTGTGATTTATCATTCCTTGTAATTCACTGTGGGACACAAAAGTTTTAGCCAACTTTGCTTTAGAGCTCACATATACCAAGAAAAGGCTCGATGGCGCCACACTCAACACTTGCCAATTAGCTCCTTTTGTGGAAGGTTCATTACAAGTACAACATCCAAAGTGTGAAGGATTATTACCTGGGCAGTCAGTTTTTATGCAAACTTGAAATGGATGAAGTGTTACAAATACACGTTCGTATGTATTATTTGTTTACCAAAAACCTTTTTTAACCCCTTCGCGACCTTTGCCGGTTCAGGACCGTCATGACAAGAAGGTCACTAAATGACCTTTGACGGTTCTGAACCGTCAAAAAGTTAAATAAGCTTAGAAAGTGATCAAGGATCACTTTCTTCGCTTAAACGGCCTTGCTGCAATGCCTCGATGTCGAGGCATTCAGCAAGGCCGAGATCGGCATCGGGGGCCATGTCTGGCCCCTCCCCGGGGCGTCAACAGCCGCCATACATTGTATGGCGGCGGACGCCCGTTTTAAAAGCGTTTAGGAGGCGATCAACGATCGCCTCCTAAACTTAAATGGTGTCGCTGGAATGCCTCGATCAGGAGGCATCCAGCGACACCAAACACTTACCTTTCGATGGGCTGTGACCGCTCCAGAGAGCGGTCACAGCCGCAGCTGCCGGTGATCTTCGCCAACAATAAAGATGGCCGCCGCTCTGTTAAGAAGAAACAAACAAGAAAAAGTTCGCTAGATGGTCTCCAGACCCTCTAGAGAACTGGCTCCACTTGCTGGTTGAATACAGGTACTGCATTCAACCATGCAAGTCAATGGAGCCCAGCTTTCTAATCACTATGTGATTAGTAAAATATTCAAAAAAAATAATAAAAAATGGAAAAAAAAATAAAAAAAAATGTGCTAACATTTAAAAATAATTATGCAGTGATGTCACTAGATGAACCATCCAGTACCAGCAAAATGTGTAAAAAATATATAAAAAAAGTATTAAAAAAATAAAACAAATATAAAAAATAAAGTTTATTATTTTGAGCAAGTGCTAAAATTTCTCAAAAATCTCAACAAAGAGTTAAAATAAAAGCACTTCAAATACCCAAGGGGTGTCTAATATAAAAAAAAATGGCTGATGGGGTAAATTGGAGTGGCCTAGATAGGGCATAGGTACAGACTGACCAAAATGGAGAAAAAAAGCGCACTTCCCAAATGTGGCATTTTAAATCTGAAACAACCCGACAAACCCATGCATGTGGGGTATCACTGCACTCAGGAGATGTTCCTGAACACATATTGGGGGGTTGTTTGACAGTGACATATACCTGTATATCTATAACTAAAGTACAATTTGTGTGAAAAAAATTACTATTACAAAGTTTGACAAAGTGTAGTTCTATAATTGGTGCATGGAAAGGGTTAAAATAACAGCATTCGGAATACCCTGGGGTGTCTAGTTTTCAAAAATATATGGTTTGAATGGGTTAAATTGAGTTAACCGGCTTCAAAGATGTTCCAAAGAGGAGATGGAGGCAGACTGACCAAATGACCACCTGAATTACGCATGCCCCAAAAGTAGCCTTTTACCAGCCAAACAATCTGACAAACCCATGCATGTGGGGTAGTGCTGTACTCAGGAGATGTTCCTGAACACACATTGGGGTGTTGTTTGATAGTGGCATATACCAGGACCTGTATATCTATAACTAAAGTACAATTTGTGTGGGGAAAAAAATAAAAAAAATTACTATTACAAAGTTTGACAAAGTGTAGTTGTATAAGTGGTGCATGGAAAGGGTTAAAATAACAGCATTTGGAATACCCTGGGGTGTCTAGTTTTCAAAAATATATGGTTTGACGGGGTTAAATTGAGTTAACCGGCTTCAAAGATGTTCCAAAGAGGAGATGGAGGCAGACTGACCAGATTTGTTAAAAAAGATTTGGAAATCATAAAACGCTGCTTGTACTTATTGCCCTATAACGTACAAAAAACAGCAAAAAAACATAAAAACATTGGGTATCTCTAAACTCAGGACAAGTAGTAGAATCTATTTAGCTAGTTTTTTTACTTGCTTTTTTAGGTGAGTAAAAGATTTTTCAAATAAAAGTCATAAAATGTCTTTTTTTTCATTTTTTTACCATGTTTTTATTATTTTTTTTTATAGTAAATAAGATGATACAATCAAAATAATGGTATCTGAAGAAAGCCCATCTTGTCCTGAAAAAAACAATATATAACTTATGTGGGTACACTAAATGGGTGAGGAGAAAATTACACCTGAACACAAGCACCACAAAAGTGTCAAAACAGCCTCGGTCCCACAGGGTACAAAACGAAAAATGAGCCCGGTCCTTAAGGGGTTAATGTATTGCCATATTGTAACATGGAATCTGTGCTATATCAATAAATGTAACATTATGTAACATAGAAAGAGACAGTAGTTGATGAGCTTAACAAAAACTGATAATCAATTGGAAGTGTGGATCTATAAAACAGACAAGAGTCAGGAGTCAGTGGAGTCAGGATAAATGAGGAAAGATTAAGTGTGTGAACAGGATGCAATTACAAAGGTTCATAGTGAATCATAAAACTATGGTTTTGGTTCAAGCCAAGAAAAGGCAAGAAGGCTAGACAAGTAATTAACCTTTGTATGGCTCATAATAATAATAATCATAAGTACAGGGCTTTCACATTACATCAGTTTCTCCGTGTGCCACGATTATTGACAGCATTTCACACATTTATGAAAGCTAACCCTGACTATTTAACAAGCAGGAAAGACAATCAACTGGACTATTGTTGATGTCATTAATTTGCTGTGCTTATTTCTTAGAACTTCAATCTAATGATTCTATGTAGCTTTAGCCAAACAGTAGCTGAATAGCTGAAAAACAATATCTAGTCATTTTTTTTTAAAACATGACCCATGTTATCTGCTCTAGACATATTCACGCCTGCTGCTCTGATTCGTCAGCTGGAGTCGGCTACCTCTGTCAGCCTACAAGAGGCTGTTGATCTGACATGATCATACTTACACTACCATTCAAAAGTTTGGGGTCCCAGAAAAGCAAATTTTGTCCTTTAAAATAACATGAACAACCAAACTTTTGAGCGGTAGTGTATGTGTTAGAAAATAGTGTTAGTAAACTGTTGGACTGATCAGGCCTTTGAGTTCACTTTAAGCCCCCTGGCCTCCTCATGTCATAGGTACACCCCATGGCTAGATATATGTGGCTATATATGTGCTGCTGGATGGGCAGATCGAGTGAGTCTGTGGTGCTGTCAGCCAGAAGGCACTTGCCCAGTATGCCAGATGGCCAGTCTGGGCCTGCAGCCATGTTTGTCCCGACAAAGTCAATTCCTGACAGGGGCACACATGCTGGAACAGAAAAAGTGCCTTCCCTAAACTGGTGCCACAAAGTTAGAAAGTTGTGTAAAATGTATTGGTATGCTGTAGCAATCATGTTACCTTTTACTGGAATTATGAGACTAGCCCAAACTCTGAAAAACACCCCCAGGCCATTATCCCTCCTCCACCAAATTTTACAGTAGGCACTAAGCATTCCGGTAGGTAGCGTTCTCCTGGCATCTGTGAAACCCAGATTCATCCATCAGACTTCCAGCCGGTGCTTGGCATTGCACATAGTAAACTTTAGCTTGGGTGCAGCTACTCACCCATGGAAACCCATTTCATGATGTACAGGGGATTTCATGACTGAGCTGAGTTACTCCTAGATGATTCTACTTCACAATAATAGCCCTTACAGTGGACCAGGGCAAATAATTCATGAACTCACTGATGACAAAGCTGGCATCCTATGACTTCCACATTTAAAGTCACGGAGCTCCTCACTACGAAATAGCATGCTTATGTGTTTGAGTTTATTGCAATGGGTCTGGCTGAAACACGTAAACTCATTAATTAGGATGAGTGTCCACATACTTTTGGTATTCTAGTGTATGTTAGTCTATGTACTTGATACTGTATAAATACTGATATAACAACCGCCCTTGTTTCAGAGTCAGAGAATACTTTTACACTTGCTGATTGAAGTTACTTAATTCTAAGAACTTCCAGTCTTCCAGTCTCTTCTTTGTGGTGTCATGGAAGACTGCAGATACACTTATAACAATCATGGATAAGAATTATACATGTTTATCGCAAACAGTGAACAATGCAGCTGCCATAATAGATAGAAATTCTGGGGTTTTTTTTACATTTTTCTAGGACACCTCAGAAACACATCCACTAGCAAAACATCAGGATGGTTATTTTTTTAATTCTTCTTAAACCCTTGTTGAATAATGCTTACGCCTTTTAATAATAGTTATTCTACTGGGGTTTGGTATTTCAGAATGTTTTGACTTCCACCTCATTTGAAATAAACTGAATTATGCACAACTTAGCATTCAATGAAGACCACACAAAGAAATGTTGCTGTGTATAGAGTTTAGTGATTATCATCAGAGCTGACAGTTTGCAGTAGTCAGAATGCAGACACACAATTAAAGTTCATTTTCTTAATGTCCTTCCTACTGAGAAGAAAGAAAACTTCATAAATTGACTCATCAGTCTTTTACTTTTACTGTTTATATCTTAGCCAAACTTGTAGAAACTTCCACATATTAACAGAGATCCAATCAATGCAATAGTGGCCTCTGGATTTGGAGAGTCAGCAGTAAAAGTGTCTGATTGTCATCTTTCTGGGTACACAAACTCAATTTTATATATTGCCAACTGCCAATTTTTCAACCATTCTTTAGTGCTGAGTACACAATTCAGTCTTCAGAAGACAAATTATCAGAGAACAGAATTTGCAAGGTTAAACACTGTCTATAAAATATATACCGGTATATACCCTTTTAAACCAAAGAAACAAATTACAAGATATACATGTGCCTAGCTGGCTTGCTTAGAACTGTCAGAGTTTATGACAGACCATTGATTCTCATGCCTTGAAGGTGGAAATGACCTTGGTTATTAGAACACAGTAATATATTACACTAGTTAGAATCAACACCGTTCCATCCCATTTATTCTATACTCAAGTGATGGGAATAGAAAATAGATAGTGAATATATTTATATATTATAGCATATATATATATATATATATATATACATAATATATATATATATATATATACGCTGTCTTACCTGACCTGTTAAAAAATCATTACCCACATAGAATATCTCCCCTTTATTTCATAATCTCTTATTGATAGCATGCTACAAAAATTACATTGACATCAGCAATGTACAACATTGAAAGCCCAATATATTATTGACATCTTTGGAAATAAAGCATGTATGTATGCCCTATTAGTGTAGCTTAGCGATCATAATCTTCAGAAAACACGGATGCATTTTGCTTTCTGATAAGCAATAAATGCGTATTTTAAATTCCAAATTATAATACAAAATACTACATATTCATTGCACCATCTGGTCTTTATTGGTATGCAACTGGAAAAAAAAATATATCACAGCAATATACAAGCTCTCAGAAAAGAGGAGAAAAAAGTATGTAGTCTAAACTAGGCCATCCTAAATTGCTGCCAATTAGCATATCAGTGTGAGCTGAAAATACCTGTTAGAAAATATTTTATAAACTATTGCAGTGCTAGCATAGATCAGGTTCTCACACTGCTAAGGAAGATAATATATTCATGAATATATTAAAAGTAAAAGCTAACACTACAAAAATGGTAAATAAGAGATGTGTCTTGTAAAATGTAAAAAGTAATCTTGTGAAAGAAATTTGTGTAAAGATGTATGAATGGTTGGGTTACTGAGACAGATGTGCTGCAGAATGGTGCACCTGACATTGACCTATTGGCAAAGTGCAAGTCTTCTTTATTCCTTTTGCCTTTCTCCCTATGACATTTTCAAGAATTGGTTATAAAAATAAAGGATAACACCACAAAAATGTTACATAAAAAAACATCTTGTACAATGTAGAAATTGATGTTGGAAGAAAGGTTTTGGGTTGATGAAGAACAGATGGTTGGTTTACTAAAACAAAATTGTTCTAGAATGGTGCACCTGACATTTACCTACTAGCAGGGGCATAACAAGAAACAACAGGGCCCTGGCCCCCGGGGTCCCCAACTTTACCAAGCAACATGTCCTACAGGGCCACCTTTGCCCAAACCAGCTTGTGAGCACCACCTTTCCCCCAAACAGCTTGTAAGTGCCTTTGTCCCAAGCAGCTTATCAGTGCCATCCTGACCCGCCAAACAGCCTGTCTGTGCCATCTTTGCCCCAAACAGCTGGTCTGTGCCATCATTACACATCCATGTTCACGCACACAATTACACATCCATGCTCACACACAAACACACAATTATTGTTATCATTTATTGTTTTATATAGCACCATCAAATACCGTAGCGCTGTACAATGGGTAGACAGGACATAACAAGCAGGATGTAACATAACAAATTGACTAACAGAGACAACAGGTGAGGAGGGCCCTGCTCAAACGAGCTTACAGTATAGAGGGATTTAGGGTGTATTAAATAGGTAAAAGTGCTGTTGTTAGGGATAGACCAGCCACACTATTAAAAGTACTACAGGAGAGGGACGAGGATAGGTGAGCTAATGGAATATGGGAGGGCGTTAATGTGCTATGTTGTAAGCATCCTTAAAGAAGTGGCTCTTGAGGGATTTTTTGAAGAAGTAAAGGTAGTGGGGGAGATGGATAGACCGGGGCAGGGCATTCCTGTGGCAGCCCTTGAGAAATCTTGTAAGCAGGCATGAGAGCTAGAAGGAGATCATTGGATGAGCGGAGAGACCGGTTAGTAGTGTATTTAGAGATGAGTGAGGAGATGTAGGGAGGGGAACCACTGTGAAGGTCTTTGAAAGTAAGAGTGAGGATTTTGAAATGAATCCTGAAGCGCACAGGCAGCCAGTGAAGAGACTGACAGAGGGGAGAGACGTTAGTAAAGCGATGTGAGAGGAAGATAAGGCTGGCAGCAGCATTCATGGAGGATTGTAGAGGGGTGAGATGTTAAGAAGGAGACCAGCCAACACATAGTTACAGTAATCAAGACGGGAGATAATCAGGGCATGGACAAGTGCCTTAGTGGCATGCTGTCATGCTGTGTAAGGAAGGGACGGATGCGGGCAATCTTTTTAAGATGGAGGCAACAGTTTTTAGAGACATACTGAATATGGGTGTGAACGAAAGGTTGGAGTCAAGGGTGACACCAAGACAGCATGCATGAGTAGAGGGGGAGATGACAGCACCATTAACATTGAGGGAGATAGATGGGGAATCATTAGATGGGGAGGCTAAGTTTCAAGAAACCTGCAGACATACAGGTAGAGACAGATACAAGGCAGTCATCAGCATGCAGGTGATATTGAAAGCCAAAGGATGAGATCAGTTTGCGTACACATCAATTCTCATACAAACAATTACACAGCCATGGTCACACACACAAACAATTACCCATCCATGGTCACACATTCAAACAATTGCACATTAATGTTCACACACACAGACACATCCATGCTCTCACACACAATTACACATCCATGCTTACACAAACAATTGCGCATCCATTATCACACAGAGATTTACACATCCATGCTCACATACATACATATATATAAACACACTTACATATATATTAACCAACATACATACATTACATACTCCCTCCCCCGCTTACCTACACCTCTCACTGCCCCAGCAGCTTTCTCTCGGGACTGCCTCAGTTTCACTGCTGGGTCATGTGGTATATTTTTTTTAAATACAGTAGTGATGGTGTTCATAGCATAATGGGAACATTTGGCATAAACAAGAATAGTGTATTTCTCAGATAAAATAAATGGGTCTCGAAAAACATTTAGTAAAAACACTAAAGCTGCAATATTTACTCAAATTTCATGTCAAAGCTGTGGTTTGCTCTTTAGCAGTGCTTCCTGGAAAATGTGAAATCAGTGAATTGTCAAAGATTACCAAATCTAAGAGTGAAACATTTAGTAAAGATTCTTGCCCTCTGATTTGCAAGGGAAGGGTATTTTATTTTAAAAATATACCCTTCAGAAATTGCTTGCAAAATTATAATCAGTAACCAATTAATAAATTCATATTTTTGAATTGATTAGTAATAAATCAATAATTACAAATTATTCAGGGATTTATTTGTCAAGTGCATCTAGCTTTGACGTCATTTTTCCTAGAAGTGAAAGATTATTATACAAAATTTAGCATTCCACTTTTGCCTCTGGACGATCATGTCATTTATAGTCTATTCTTCTCAAATATATTTTTGATAGAGTTATAATTGTCCTTTGAAAGCCTATATATCTTTTTAAATGCATACAGATATTAATGGAATGTAGTAAGTGCTAGGTTGTCATCTTTAATTCTGACGTCAAAATTCCCACTATAATGAATATATATTTTGTACAATAAAGAATAAAGTGATGTTGAACCTTCATGCTCTTTTCCGTTTGTACCATTACACCATCCACACCAGTCGTCTTTCTCTGATCCATTTTGAATAGACTTGAGCAGCTTACACAGACTCATTAAGCAGAAAAGAAGGTTTGCTGTATTTTATTATCTAAAGTAAAACCAAATAAAAGGCTTGACGAACTTCCTTACCTATCTGTGAAAATGTCTTAATGTTATTATTTTTAAGAGATACCTAGTGATTTATGCAGGGTCACTCTTACTAGCAGGCATTTGACTGTTGACTGGCACTCAGGGATGGAAATAATTTCATTAAAAGAGGCTGAAGAAAGTGGGTCCGTTCACTAAAAAGTCAGGTGGTAAGTCGAGGTAAGGGTTATCTCATCTGACCATGTTGCATGTGCTTCCATGGTAACTTTCCAAGCATGTCTCCTCCACGGAAACCTATAACATTTCTTCTCCCAATGCATTTAAATTGAGCCTATTATCATCACTGCATGAAAAGGCACTGCATAACATTAGGTCATATAGTGCCTGTGATGTCATATCCCATTGCTCTGTGTCTTAAAGGTGCACAGCGCCTTTAAGTGCAGTCTGTAGAGACTGTGCTGAGTGAACATAGCATCCATAGTGTAAATGGTCTGGTTTGGGAGATCAGAGATCAGCACATTGAGCACCAGAACACCGGGGGACTTGATTACCGACAGGGGGATTGCCGGTCAAAAGCTAGGATACGCCACTGCCTCCCAGGGTGGGGAAATGGAAGGCGATCATCCACCTCCTTGGTATTTTCTTATTATTATTGATTTCATTATTTGAAAAAAATATATATATGGTTGTGTAGAGTATGGGGAGTATTGTGTAGAGTAAGGTGAGTTTTGTGAGTTACTTAATTATGTTAACTGCCATCTACTTGATTCTTGGACAGGCAAGTTTATGCACATTGTGAAAGGTTTTTTTGTGAGTAGTAATGAATTATAGAATTTACAGGTAAGCATTTTTAGACCCTGATATACTGTATATATCATATATAAGGTAGGGATTTATCATATGCGAAACATTAGTATAGTTCCCCAGTGTTGAGCACAATATGTAAATTAGAAGCTTGACTTCAACAAATAGATTAGGATGTTTTCTATGCAAATGTATATAAAAAAAAATAATACATAAATTGACTCTTGCCTTACATAGAACCAGATCCTGCGAGGTCATGCTATACATGAGACTAGGAATAGGAGAATTGGTCTGACATTAAAATCCACCTGTAGTCTAAGTTATCTAAGTTATACTTATTAACAGCATAACCCCAGGCAGACCAGCAACCGCAAAAAAGAGCCCCCACAAGCCCTTTGATCACTCCTACAGGAGTGATCAAAGAGACTCCTCCCTGCAATCGCCAGTTTATCACTGCCCGATTGCTCCATCCATGTAAAAGACGTCAGTGGGCAGTCTTGGCCGCGTCCTGCAAAGAAAGGCTCTGGGTAGCCTGGGACCACATGTATATAACATGTGGTATAACTGGGACCACATGTCATTAAAAGTGGTTTAAATATATGTCCCTTCACAGAGATAATACAATCACTTTTGTCCCTAAAATAGATTAATATTAAAATAGCAGCTTTCAGGATGGTTTGTGATCATTCTAAATTTGCATAAGTAAAGCTCTTCTTCAACCCTAAATTACATGAAAAGGCAATCTAGGTTACAGTGTTCAGCAGGGTTAATTGACATTCGCTCCAGTATGTAATGTTAAGGATTCTTCATCTCGCTAAACAACAATACAGACATTTAGAAACTGAACTTTTATCAATTTATCCATAAGTGTTTGCTCAAGTGCAGTAGATATTATGGCACTGCACTAGGGCATAATTAACCTCCATAAGCATACTTTGATATTAATACACTTTGGTATTGAAATTTTTTTCATGTGAAACATAAAGCATGCTATAAAAGCAGGCAAAATAGTTTGTTAATGAAAATAGTCTTCTTGCCTTATCTGTTTTACTCTGTGCAATCAGAGTATTAGATTCATGTGATAAATGAAGAGTGACCTTTTTTCTCACCCTAACTGTACTCTGGTTTATTTTGGTAAGACAAATGAATTTACAGTTTCACAAATGAAAGCATCCTTATATTACCATGCATTTTTTTTTCAAGGTTAAAAAAGGACATAAATACAAGACACTCTACACGCCTCAAAGAGATTAAGAGGTAAAACAGGACAGAGGGACAGTGTCCCAAGAAATGGACTATCCCATGAAAAAACCAAGACTATTGAGCGATATGGATTAAGATACTGACTGGACGAATCTTCGGTGACTTTGGGGATATATTACGTTTTATTAAATAAGCTGTGAGTTGAAGATAAATTGAAATTAAATATTTCATGTCTCCCACATTGCCAACCCTAGCCTGCTAAAGGTCTGAGATATGCCTGCATAATTGCATTTTATAGTAATCTCACCAATTCAGATGTATATTATGCAAGACAAATGTTACCATTCTACAGGAAAAACTTGCCCGGGTTGTCCTTATTTAGTTGGGGAGACAGAATATTTCAACTCCCATGCAGCTCAAAGTTTAGTGAACATGTAATCCCGATGCATTACTATTGAGGCTCATGAAAAACTACACAGGTTTCTATTTAGTCACAAAACAATTACTTTCTATCACTTAGAATAATCAAATCAGCTTTTTTTGTGGCCTTCATACATTATACCTGGGAACCCTTTGGGTTTGACCTGGAGTCTCAGAGAAAAGTACTGGTTTCTTGAGTCTCTGGGTCACCATACTCTTTGTGAGGTCATGGGACATGGGTATTGCACTGCACCTTTTCATTACCCACTTCCCCTCATAGTCCAAGCCCACTTAAGGCTGCCTGGAGCTGGCCCCGCGTATATGACCAGCCAGTCTTGCCCCAAGTGTGGCTAATCCCCCCCATGAAGCCACTGCCACAGAGCACATAGACCTCCCAGGTATACAAATAAGGCTTTTTATGTATATTTCATTCCACCATTTTTAAAGTCTCTATGTAATTTCAGTAATAAAGTAAAACATAGATGAGAATTAGTATAAATTAGAGGTTATATTTATTCTGTTTAATTATCAAGAATAAATCTTTTCAGAAATTGAGAAATATATTTTGAAGGGCAAATAACCATGATATAACCTATATTAAATTATATTTTTATAGTATCCCATTCACTGAACTAATTTCTTGTGACTGTAATTTCATCTTTCACTACAATAACATCAACTGGGGCTGATTTTATGAGTACCCTTAGATTTGTTGAATAATTTCAAATTAATAATTCATGATGGATTGAAATGTATATGAAATGTACTATATTTGATAATAAAATGTGAGTCAATATAGGTTTATGCTTAAAGTATACTTTATGTGGAAAGTGAAGGCAAAGCATGAAAATCAGTATTGTATACAATGCCGGGTTGTTTTGGGCAAGATCTGAATAGCAGACAGACAAACTGTAAAATAAATATAAAAAGCTACACAATCAGTTTAATATATGCATTAAAATAGGAATGGCATTCAGGAATTTCAATTCTTTCCAGAATTTGCTGTTTTGTTTAAATATCAGGATGTGAAAATATGATAATACTTACACCAGAACATATAACTTCTATCTTGTTCCCATAGGAGCCAGGTACAAAGGAAGGGCCAAGTTATGATGTCATAACCAAGGGCTCCCTTGTGTCTCTGATTAGAGCATGCAGTAAGAAACCTGAGCTCTATGTCAAAACACATTTCAGTAAATGAGTCACATATATTCTAAAATATATAGTCAATGAACATACACCGCCCATATGATTCTAATCCATAAATATTACAACTGAGCTGTAATTAGAAATGAGCTATTTGTGCCAAACGAATATATTTTAATTTCATACGAGAATAAGGAGTCATTAAATAATGAATCCTAAACAGTTCCATGTATACAGCATAAACATTTACAAATCAAGAAAATGGATTATGGATTAATTGCAGATTTTGTAGCAACCTAATATACAATGTGCTTGAGTTATTTACAATTATAAATAATTTGTAGAGTTACTAACACAAGTAGTCTATTGATGTCTGAAATATCCCTTTGTAGTGAATTTGATCTTGATATTCATTCATAGCCATATAGTCTGACCTATATTTCCTGCTGTACATACTCAACCCGTAATCACTCCTTGGTCCTGTCATAGCTGTATGCTATAACGCTATATTATATATTAATATTTCATGCAAGGAGCCACAGACCGGTCACCAAAGCCAGTAATATCCGCACAACACAAAGTCACTGATTTTGGGGTGATCCTGATGGAGCGGTGGCAATCCCCCTGTACTGATAGCTGGACAAGAGTTCCATGACCACGGTTACCAAACCTCGGTCTCCAGATGACTTGAAGAAAACCAGGGTTCCCAAGTGAGCTCTCTCTCTGGAACCACCCCAGCCTATGCCCCATCGGGAGTCTAACACATGCCCACACGTAGCTGTAGCAATCATGTCCAGAGCTTAGCAGGCATTCCCATTGGGCCTAACTACCAAAAAGTTCCAGGAAATCATGGCTGAGACCTGGTCAGGCGAGAGCAGGAAGAACACAAAAACTGGGAAAAGGAAGCAGGGGTACGTAGGACATGATGACAAGCGCTTAACTGTAAATACATATAATGAACAGGGTAAACAGATCAAATCTAAGGGCATCCAGAAAATATTATTTATAGTCCTATATATGTGACACAGCCAATCAGTGGCAGGAAAGTGCTCCCACTGAAAAAGGTATGCAAAGGCATATGAGGGATTATGCAGGTTCCCCTATGCATTTGTGAAATGAACAACATGAAGAATTGACTAAGCATCTATCATATGATGGCCGGTGTGCCCCTTTTTAAGCTCAAGAAAAACAACTTCTATATTAAGATCAAATTAATGTCTGCAGTGGAAAGCCCTGTTCATGTCCTGTTTGCAGAGGCTGAATTTGAATCTAGGGAATAACTGAATAGGGGCTCCTATTTTGCACCCAATCCCTTTCAGTCTCCATTGTAAGGTGTAAGCAGGCTGTTGTGTTGGAGCATGGAACATGACTTACAGCTATAATACCTTCTCTCATCCAGTCTCATCCTTTGTTTCAGGTGGGCGAGTCTGGTTCAGCTTTAGTGCAAGCTTGATAAGATGAGTCGGGTTCTGGCTTGGTGCGTGCCATACAATACCAGCTCTGCTACTTCTAGTGGATAGATTAGATAGATAGATAGATAGATAGATAGATAGATAGATAGATAGATAGACAGATCGATAGATAGATAGATAGATAGATAGATAGATAGATAGATAGATCGATAGATAGATAGATACATGCTACTCTCTATTTTAAGTGGAAATGATATTGTTAAAAAATATTGGTTAGACTAATTTCTGTAATAGGCCAAATTGGTAATTCATACCAGAATCTTAATTTTACCGAAGTTATATCAGAATAGAGAAGAAAGGAGAAAAAAAATTGACTCCATTATATATTTAAGTAAGATTTGTTTTGGGAATTAATCTAGAGCAGTTCACATCCTGTCAATGAACTAAGAAGGCAAACTGTCATTTTACATCACATTTACCTTGTAAAGTGAAGTACAGAGCATCAAAATTCAAAATGATCCTAATCGAGACCAAATATGTTTGGCATTTAAAAGAGATTTAGAACATAGAAAATATAAGAGTAAAGTTTATTTCTTGCATCGGTTTATTCAATTTGAAATCCATAGTACGTAACAGAGCAAATGCTTTGCATCTGAAATTCAGAACATTTCAGCTTAGTTATCACACAGATTTTTTTTAGTCCATAGAACCTGACCTAACCAACAGGCTTTATAACCCTGCCTCCCTCACCTGAAGCCTATGTCATTCACACCTGACCTAATGACCAGGCCTATATCTGGACACTCCCCTGTTTGTTAGGGGCCTTTGCATTGACATTATAGGGCTGTTTTGCTCTGGCCCTGTACCTGGTCCTGACTTGTTCCTGGCTTCCTGTGTACCTGATCCTGTATTGTTCCTACCTTCAGCCCTTCCAAGTGGGTTTCCTGCCTTGCGCCCTGTCCAGTGGGCTTCCTGCCTTGTGCCCTGTCCAGTGGGCTTCCTGCCTTGGGCCTTGTCCAGTGGGCTTCCTGCCTTGGGCCTTTTCCAGTGGGCTTCCTGCCTTGTGCCCTGTCCAGTGGACTTCCTACCAGTGTTCCCTCAGTTGTGTGCTTGTGCGCGCACACATAGCATTTTTAAAGAGCGCACACGTCCAAAATTGTGCGCACAACAGTTTTTCCCAATAAAAAATATATATATTATTTTTTTGATACTTTATGCGGTGCGGATATTGTGCGCACATAATTTTGGCTCTGGTAAATTTTTTGTACAAGAGAAATTTTCTGCGCACGCCACCTAAGAAAAATTAAATGGAACATTGCTTCCTACCTTGTGCCCTGTCCAGTGTGCTTCCTGCCATGCGTCCCTCCAGAGGGCTTCCTGCCGTCTGCCTTGCCAGTGGGCTTCCTGCTAGACGTAGGTTTTCTTGCTATGAGACTATTTAACCTGTATTTGTCATAGTATTGTATTCCTTTGTGCCTGTCTGTCTTATCCTTCTGTTACCATGCATTGCCGAGTGCAGATAGAACCCCAGGTATCCCCTGCAATGAGGCTCCTACCCAACCTGATTACCCGGGACCTGACACTATTGAAAGGACACTACAGCCATTCCCTACTGCACAGTTGCTTCTTGAGAGCAATTGTGCAACGTTAACCCTTGAAATGTTTGTTTACTCAGCCCCCAGAGGCTTGTTAAAAAAAGAAAAGAATTGAAAACATGTCTTCAACAGCAACTGACCTGGAAGTCAAAGGTAATTGCTGTCAGTTAGGTCTGCAGCAGTGAAACTAGGGTTCAATCTGGAGTATCCTGGTGATGATCAGCTGTCAGTAAAAGGGAAAGAGATGTTCAGGTCATAAAGTAAAAAAAAACACAAAACACGCATTACTGAGAAAAAAAAGACACGCCTCGGCAACCAAGCAAGAGGGGTCCAGTCTCACAAACAAGAAATCTCAGAACACCTGCAATCAATAATTGTTGATTTGCATAAACCTAGAAAGGGTTACAAAATAATCTCAAAGAGTTTACATATTCATCAGTCCGCAGTTAGGCAAATTGTTTATAAATGGAGACGATTTAGTACTGTGGCTGCTGTCCCTAGAAGCAGGCGCCCAGCCAAGATGACTCCAAGGCCACAACGCAGAATGGTCTATATGTGAAAACATCATCCCAACGGTGAAGTATGGGGGAGGGAGCAGCATGATTTAGGGCTACTTTGCCGGGACAGCATGTCATCATTGATGTGACAATGAATTCCCAAGTTTATCAAGGTACCATACAGGATAATGTACTATAGAATGGTTTTAAAAAAGAAAAGTGTGAGAGAGTGCGAGTCAATGGGCTGTTGTCCAAGCCGCTTATCCTGTCGAATGGCATGAGACAGGGATGCCCCTTGTCCCCATTGTTATATATATATATATCCTGACCCTGGAGTCATTAGCACAAGCTAAACGAGCTAATCCTGACATTCATGGCGTCCCCATGGGCAATAAGTCTAACTTTATTTCCCTCCTTTTTGTATTGTTTATTCTTTTTTTCTCCTCTTGTTCTATAACAACATATATATATACCGGTACTGTAGTTCCAGGTATTTGATATGTAGTGTATACATTATTCTATTGTATGTTGCTTATATGACATAGCTGATCAGCACCTGGTATTTGAACATAAAAAGTTACTTACATTGCATTAAAGAAGAAAAGAAAATATACGCCTTTTGGAGTAGCCAGTCAGAGCCCAGAGCCCATGTCTAATGAACCTCAAGAAAAAGTCATTCACACCAGGCATCCTAGGAACATGGCTGAGCTTAAGCAGTTCCGCAAGGACTTACGGTCTAAAATTCCTCTGGAACGTCATGCAGGTCGTATATGCCGCTACCAGAAGTGCTTGTTTGGGGTTATTGCTGCCAAAGCTGCCAACCGCTTATTAAGTTAAAAGGTTTGCTTTCTTTTTCCTACCAGCACTGAGAATGTTTTATGGGTGTGCTCAATGAAGACATGAACGGTTACCATTGTATGTGTGTTATTAACTTAAGAACATTGTGTTTGTCAATACTTGTGACTTAGATATAGATCAGATCACATTTTATGAACAATTAGTGCACAAACCCTAATTCCAATATATTTAAAGACTAATGCTGCTAAACTATTTCTTTAAAAGTATTATTGAGCAGGAAATGTTATGATTCCTGAAAAATGTTGTCATTCTAACATTCAAGATTTCATCCTTGCTAAAGAATATTTATTTTAAAAAATGTTGCATTCCTTTGCATCTGGGAATACAGTGTTGGTACTTAAGCGTGGTTTGTTCATTTCCATCATCTGACAAAAGGACATATGTTAATTCTTTTTAATGCACCCATTTGCACTTTAATCTTGTGAGTAGGATGCATTAATACCAGTTCTGTACCAGGAGAAAGACCTGGTATCCTCAAGCCATTTTTTTTGCGCGCAAGGTGTGGTTGAAATTTCTGGTGGTCATTGGGACTCATTATAATGTTCACTTAGGTGGTGGCTTGCAAGTGGTCTTCCCCATGTCAAGAAGGAGCAATCCTTGTTTATTTTTAGTAGTGATGCACACTTTTTTACAGTAAATATTTGTTAAAATGTGGCAATTGGGATGTCATAAAAACTAAGCCAAAAATCCTGGGATATATATATATATATCTGATGTAATTTTAGGATGCCTTTGTTCCTGAAGGTTGCAACTTTTTTTGCAACAGTCAACCAGAACAACAATTATTTTCAGAAAGATCAGAAGTGAGTAATAATACAGTTTTACTCCTTGAATCTTAGCGCCTACAGCAAAACATTAGAGAGATGCTTGTCCAAGGTCATATGATGCTAAAAGAGACTTAAAAAAGATTTTGTTCGATTGTATCCGAGCCTATGAGCCTTAGTCTTTTTCCATAAACCTATATAAAGTAGACCAAAGAAAGCAAAGCTTAAAATTTCCAAGCAAAATAATTGCAAAACTTGTGTGTGTGATGTATCATATAGCTCAAAGAGAGTAAGAAAATTGATGTTAGCTATCAAAAGACTCACAAAGTGTTCCATAAATCAATCTTCTGGTACTTACAACCAACTTGTACGCAGACATTCTGACAAATTGACCTCCTGTTCTATGGTGTCTGGAATGAGGAACTACTGTAAATAACGCTGATGGAATTTTCTGGGATGTTGAAACTTTAATACAATCTTATTGACGGCTAGAGTATCATTATAGCTTACAAAAAAGGAAATTTGTGCAATTTGTTCTTTGCCATGTGTATTTTGGTGCTACAGGCAAAAAAGTCATATGTAGCGGATGTAATTTGTTTCATTTGTGCTGGCCCAGAGTAACTTACAGATGTGAAATTTATCAGAACCTTTCAAAAAGGAACATGAGTGAAGTATTTGTATTTTATGATGTACATTATGTTTTACATAAGAGAACATTGTTTTATTTAGTTCTAATTATATATATATATATATATATTAATAAATATATATATATATAGCATTTTTAAGATAGTATAACCATGTACAATTACATCTTGTACATTAATTATTGATATGAATGACATTCATTCTCATGCAATCTCACTCACAGTCTTTCGCACTCATTTAGGCTCTCTCATTCACTCAACTTCAGTTAATTGGTGGGTGTGCACCTTAAGTAAAATGACTATGCAGAGAAGGAATTGTATTAACTCCCATATTATCACATCATATGCATATTAGTGCCCTCTATAATGGAGTGTTGAACATCTGGTTGTACTTCACACACTTTGCCTTCTTACTTATTGTTTCTGCTATTATACCTGTTGGTTAAAAGGAACAGTGTCAGTCACAAGGTCCAGGAGAATCAACAGTCTTCATCTTACAGTGAGTTATTGCTAACTGGAGTTGTAATGTCCAAGAATCCAAAAAAACTGCAGTCTAAAAGGTGAAGCACAAAAACACCAGGCAGGGAAATATTCTTACAAAGGAACGTCCCAGATCCAGTAGTCAAATATCCAGCCAATGTCTGTAATCTGTGACATAACGTAAAACCAAGGTGGAGAGTCCACCTTACTTACTATATAGTAGATAGTAAAAATGCAAGCTGCTAGTGAGAGCGCTGGAAACTAAGTATAGAAAGATAAAGGAATGGTAAGTATCACACTGAAAATGGTCCAAGTTGTTACGCCGGATCAGGCACCACAGGTGGTGGACCCACGATGCAGAAACAGCACAGGATCAGGGTCAAATAACAAAGCCGAGGTCTGGACGGGTAGCACAGGATCAAGGTCAAATAACAAAGCCGAGGTCGGGACGGGTAGCGCAGGATCAAGGTCAAATAACAAAGCCGAGGTCTGGTACACGTAGAGATCAATCAAAGAACAAGAGCACCCAGAGAACATTAACATGACTCGTTGAACGGGCAAGGAAACAAGGAACCAGGAAGGTTTAAATAGAGCCAATGGCGGGAGAGCAGGTAAGATGACGTCATCGCGACCGGCGCAATTAGCGTCGTCGCGATGGCAACAACGAACCGAAACTTCCTGCCTGTGTTACCTCCGTGAAAGACGCGGAGGAGCCACACAGGCAGGGGAGGTAAAACAACCTCCGCGGACATGCATCGGCGATCATACACTTGATCGTCGCCGGCATGCCCGCGGCGGTAGACTACGAGATCCTCTCTGCCTGTGTTGCTGCCGCGAGCGACGCGGCAGTGCCACACAGGCAGAAGAGGTACTGGTCGGGTGCCGCGAGCATGTAGCGGCGGATCGGTTCTCCGATCGCCGCTGATATGCTGTGGCAGCCCGAACAGAGCTGTCAGTACCCGAGAGGCGTGCCTGCTCAATACGCACGCCCCCTCGTGTGCGTGTAGAGCGCACGTCAGTACACGAGGGGGACGTGCGCGAGGAACGCCGCGGGACCCCGGCCGGACAGGTAGGTGTAACACAAGTGGCTCCAAATTCTGGAACTCATCTCAGTAGTTAGAGATCTCCAGGGTACCTGACTTTTATAAGGAACTCCTAGACATAAACTCTTAATAAAGGTTGCTACCCACCTTCAGTTTATATATATGCTATTAACTTTCTTTTTTATTATATGTGATATTCCATATCCAGTGTACGTTTTTGTCCCCTCTTAACATGAATAAACCTCTTTAAACTATCTAGACATCATTGCTCTGGATAAGTGCCACTTCTTGGCATATCACTATGGTAGTAAATTACTTAAAACAAAATGACTTCTTGTTCTGCAAATCTCTCTAGCTTGAAATACCAGAAATGCTATACAAGAAATAAGTGGGAACAGTGGCTTTCTTTAACAGGGATAATAAGCCCTTTGAGTTCTTTGGTCTACCTACTTCCTGTATAACACATCTAAAGTCTTTCTGCTGGCTCGTGTTCCTCTGCAGTTAGGGACAGTAAAATAAATGACCTGCAAAAATCTCAGAGGACAGGTCATTTAATCAAAAGCACAGCTACTTCTTCAATAAATATGTAAAAGCTTCCGAACATGTCTCTTATCTTTTCATAAAAAAAGGAAATTTGAAGTCTTTAGATCATGGTTTATGTGAAGAAAGCTAAGAGCCCCTTTGCATTCTAACAATGGTAATTAGATCGCACTTGAAGAAACATGGTTTGCTATCCATTGTCTGCCCAGTTCCAGTGGCCTTACTTGTAATTCATTCTCCTTGAGTTTGGAGAATGTGTAAGATAAGAAGTTCTAGAAAGTGCACGGCTCTTATTTAATGGAATGTTTTATTTTTTCCATGTGTAGCCTAAACCAATTAGCGTTCATATTTCAGACATGCTTCTGAAAAAATAGTAAAATGTATTTTCCCAGCTGCCTCCCAGTTTCTATAGTGTCTTTCACAAACCAATCAATGTACAGCAGGTTTGCCCAATAAAGTATTAAAGAGCTAAGTCATCTGCTATCTTTCACATTCTTGGATTGATTATTTAGTTGGTCAGGGACAAACACAGAAGCCAAGTACCGCTGACCTCTTTTAATGCAAGAACCCAACGCAATTGCAAAATTACCCCTGTACTTTTTCATCATAGCGTTTTGCAGTTGTAACACAATGCACTTTAATATTCTCTAATCTAACAATTGATTATGTTTATCCAGATGTCATTCACCAACCATTGTATAAACTTGTCTTGAAAAGAGTTTCAGAGTAGACATGTGCAAATGGGTCAATATTTTGGACAAATATTTCCTGTCCCAAAAAATGGAGACAAAATTTGTTGTTTATATTTACTCTCACTATCTCAGACTCTCACTCTCTCCTATTCTAATTTTTGTTTACCTTCTCTCATGCTATCTGAATGTCTCCCTACCTTCTCTGCCAACCACTTATGCTTCTCGTAGCTCCACTTCCATGTCTAGCATCTTCTTGTTCTCTGTTCTCCTCTTTTCTATCTTCTCTTTTCTTTCTTCAGCCACATCTCTGTGGATGATTTATTAAATATTGCATTTATTAAATTTCTGGTTGAATATTTTTAAAAAATAATGTATATTAAACATATTACGATGATTTTAAGTTAAAAAAGGATGTCAGGACTGGATGTTCTGGGTCAATTAGCATTCCATATGCAGTTACTCTTTTGGACTTAGAACTCAGGGTGAGACAGACAGGTGTAGACGGATTTCGTTTGTCTTTGATCCATTTGGAATCTACTTATTTGCCTTTTCTCCTGAAGAAGCCAACTGTGCTTGGCGAAACGCGTCGAGACCGGTCTACTGTTGGATTTCTTTTTCCCTTTGGACGTTTTTTACTTCGTTTATTTGCATAACATTTCCGGTTATGCCACCTGAATTGTGAGTTTACGAGCTCTATCCTATTAAACATAGCTCATTCATACTACACCATTTGTGGTTCTTTTACTTCCAGATTTCTTGAAGATCACCTTCCATTTGATGTGCCTCTTACATATACTACCTTTGTGAGTGCAATTATATCACTACCACTCTCATTGTTTAAAATTTATTACACTATTGTATTTTATTTTTTTCTCTCTACATGTTTATGCGCCCCAACTATTGATATTGTTGAGACAGACAGGTGTCCCTGGTTACAAACTGCTTCCTGCTATACACTTTTTATTATGAGTTATCTACAAAAACCGAACTGGTAGAGGCAAGGTTCACAGCACCACCAGGCAGGGAAATAGGCAAATGACAACATAGTCTGTGGAATCAAGATCATACAAGAGGGGACAATTGCACAGTACCAAAGGATAAATTAAATAAATCCATGCTAAAGATCAGAGTCCAGGTATTCGGTCAACATGTTACAAAAGGGCAAATCAGGATCAGGTGTCAAAAACAGAGTAACACAAACAAACCAGATGTGCATACTGAAATGTCAGGAAATACAATGCTGTAGCAAGAAAAACTGGCAGCATGCCCAGGTTATAAAGGTCCTTGATTGAGCAACATGTGCGTCAGAAGCAGGTATGGGGCATAGGAAGGAAGAGAGTCCTGCAACTCTTAAAACCACCTGGTAGGGATGTGGTTAGGTGAAATACCATCAATACACAGAGTAGCTGATTAAGCTCCCCACCCAAAAGGCATAGCCTTACAAGTTTTGTTCATAATAGGCTGAAATGAAAGCTACTTGATGCTGTAATGAGCTTTAGATCGTCCCGGGCTGCAGGCTTTGCTTGGAAGCCAGTGCATCTCCTTCAGAGGCAAGTCAGAGGAGATGCATTCCAAACCAGAAGTAGATGGCTTGTTAATCGCATCACTTGAAAAGGCCATCTGATTTGAAACCAAGGGCTTCATCAGGTTAATGTGGAGCTTTTCTCTTGGGATATGCAGTGCAAGAAGGTATACTCCTGCTCAATGTTATCAGGCTACTGGGATCAGGAGGAACTATTTGGTGTCTGACCGGGCATAAGCTGATTTGACCTTGTCCTCTACAATAAAAACTAGATAAATAAATTCTGATTCCTCCCTCTGGCCCATTCATCAGGAGAGAGATGGCCTTTAGACCTGCTAAGTACAGCACAGAATGGTATCAAAGCAGGGAGAGGATGTAGTCATAGCTCTGAATTCTTGGCAGCTGGTCGTGGCTGCTGGTATTTCATTGCAATGGTCTGGCACTAAAGCCACCCTACAAATAATGCCATGTGAGTTACCTGGATCCTTGAATACCAGGGATTGTAGGTGTTTCACTTCCATGGTCATTTACATAAAGTTGCCTTTTTAAACCGGTATGTGTGTGGTCAGGACGACCTGCTGCAATATGGAATAGAGTCGAATTTGCCCCTGCTGTCACCACAGTTTGGCTTGAGCATTATTATTATTTCAGGACTGCAGGTAGCGGGTCAAGCAGGATACCTGCAGGTACCTGTGTAAGGACAGGTTCAGGCTCAGAGGTCAGCACAAGGCAGGCAGGTGAAGATTTGCCTAGTTGCACTTCTTAGGTGCCATCTGCAGACATAAAATTTTCAAAATGTGTGGACAGCAATGGAGTCTGCACGACCCATGTCATTCACAAGGGGACAACTGCATGGTACAGAAGGATAATCTAAATAAGTAATCAAAGTCCATGCCAAAGGTCAGAGTCGTCAACATTGTGCAAAATGGTATGCCCCGCTAGGCCCCTTGGTTCCCGCTACACTGGTAGCAGTGGCGGTATCTGATACTCCTTATAAACGGTCCAAAACAACACCTGGGGCACCAACAGAGTCAGTATCGATGTCCAGCATCTCAAAAACTACTATGAAACAGAGAAAAGACACATTTTTTGCCAAGAGGTCATGAACCAACTAAGCAGTAACGCCACAGGGTCAGAAACCTCAAGATCATGGATGTGGTTATTGAAACTCTAAAGGGAAAGGGTAGGGGTGGGGAGATGCTGGACAAGAGAAACACCAGAGTTGTTCAAAGAGTCAGGATCCAAAGCAGCAGAGCCCTATCCACTTTAGCAGAGTACTGTACAGAGATGTGCGGAACAGGATAACCCCCCTCAATGTCAAAAGTGCTAGGATGCAGGATGCCAGAATCCATAGAAGCAGTCTGAGATGCCAGGATGCAGAGCACCAGAGCTCATTCCCCGCAGACGACGGAGGTCCAGGCATGTATGTGGGGCACCAGAGCCTCACCCAGGCATTCAGAAGTTCCAGGATGTGAGTCTCATGCCCAGCTTCAATTAGAAGTGCTGGGATGCTGCAAGCCAAAACTTCATTCACTGGAAGTTTGTGGGACGCCAGGATGTGCCAGGACACCAGAACATCATCCACGCAGGTAATCTGAGATGTCAGGACCCACGGTGCCAGAGCCTCATCCCCACAGCTGTTAGAGATACAGTTGGGGATTTTTTTTACAGCACTGCTTCTCTGGTTCTCTGGGTCAACACCCAAATCCTCCAGGTCGCGGGAGCGGGGTCTTGACGCACCTTGTCTATTTCCCCTTTAAATGGGGGTGTTTCCTGTGATGTTAGCATGACCCGTCATGTTAATTTCTGGGGACAGAGTGGCATATAAGCGGGTATAGGACATATCTGGGGGGGGCAGAGTGGCAAGCCTAGGGGCAGATGTACATAACGGGAACACCCACTGACTTAATCGGTAAAACCCCCAATGCCTCAGCGGGACCAGCCGCTGATGTCAGTGGGCAGTCCTGGCCGGAGCTAAGAAGTTCACAGGAATGGTAATCCCATTTATAAACCATTAACCATGTACCATTGTTAAATGTGCAAGAAGATTAGTCTGGTACCGATCTTGTTTGCATAATCCATTTGCCATAATGCCATTTTGTTATGTGATATTTATGTTAATCCTTCCCTGTTTCTTTATGTCGATTTCCCCAACCCGTTTAAAGTTGCTTTGTAAACTATGCCCGGTCCTAGTAAAGTATATTCTCTTGCTTCCTTACTGGCACGTGATGTTGTGCCTGGTGGTACGGTTCTTTGGGAGACTTTTATTTCCCAGAGGACCACTTTTACTCTGTGAACCTGAGCATCAACCCATCTTTCAATATGAGAAAGCTGGCAGAGACGGCCAGTGACGTCCTGCTAGACCTTCTGGTTTCCATTACAGTATACACTATCGTTCTAAAGTTTACATATATATACATACATATGATATATTTGAGTGCAGGTGTTTGTTTTAGTAGTGTAGGGCTGCAACAACTAATCGATAAAATCGATAATAATCGATAATGAAAGTCATTGACAACGATTTTCATTATCGATTAGTCAAATCGATTTTTATCTATTATAAAAAAGGTTTTTTTCCCAGAGCAGATGCGCTGAAAAACTCCTCTCCTTATATAATCCGACCTTAAACAGAGATCGGATTATAACACTAGAATCCAGATCCCCCGTAACGCAAAGAATAATAGATTATATGATAGAAAGGTAAAAAATAACTTGTCCAAAAATTAAAAGTCTTGCTAGTAGCATAAAGGCAACAGGGTGGCACATAGGGGGTATAAGGCATATCTGGGAGGCAGCATGTGGTATATAGGGGTTATAAGGAATTTCTGGGGACAGAGTGGCATATAAGCGGGTATAGGACATATCTGGGGGGGCAGAGTGGCAAGCCTAGGGGCAGATGTACATAACTATGGGCAGATGTGCATAACTGGGGGGGCAAGTTGACAAATAAAAGGAAATAAAAACAAAAATGCATTTTTCTCAATCATAGTTTTTATTAAATATGAAAATAGGTTACATGTGAATTAATTTCGACTAGTAAAACTTTTTTCCTATAAAAATAATATCAATTTTATGGGGTCTTCTTATTATTGAGCAAATATGGTATATACATTTTAAATCTAACTAGACGCCATAAAAGTCATAAGTACATCAAAAATACTCCTCAATGGCTCTCATATATATATGTATGATACCAAGTTGGGTAAAGCATGTCTTGATTGTGTTACATATAAAATATCACATTTTATTTTCCTGTAGCCCTTTACAAAAAATCATGATTGGATATAATGCTGGAAATATTTTTTAAAGTAAAGCTATCTTTTTACCACATTCCTAGCCATATGCCAGTGAAATTAATTCAGCAGTTGGCATTGTAACAATGTAATCTAATTGCAAATACAATGAATGTGGCTTCAAGACATTAAAGTTATGTTCAGCTTTTCATTGTTACCCTTTTAACGATTGATTTAACAATAAAACTTGACCTCACTTGCAGATGCTGGCCGCAACAACAATACACAGGCCAAAATCTTGTTGTATAGTTTTAAAGGCGCTACTTTCTGATACTGATGGATAGCCCGTTTATCGCAGTGCCCTCCGGTGTGATATTTGTTTTCTCATTCAGAAGAAAAGGTTAATTTATATATATCTTTGAATTGTATGGTTGTATATATTAGAACATAATAACAATCATCTGTCCCTTAGCAGGTCTAAAAATCTGATAAATACAACCTCATGTGAACAACACATGACATGTTACAAGATGTCATGATTTATTCAACAAAGATAAAGCCAATATGGAGAAGCCATTTACACTAAGACAAGAAAAATAAATAGAAAATAAATAGGTTAACAAAATCTAAAAAGTACCCAATTACAAATATGACCTCACATCCCAATGGCAGACATTTTAAAATACACAATTTTCTAACATGTACCACAAATGTAAGCTATATGTTAGAGTGCCCATGTGGGTACCAGTACATAGGGAGTACTTCAAGAACACTAACAGAAAGATTATTAAATATTAAAAAAAATATTTTATTCAACACAAAAAAAACCAAAAACACATTTGAGTGCTATTGAGAAAGTAGAAAAACACTGGCGTGGAGGTAATAATTTAAAGGAGATATGAAAAAGATAAATTAAATGGGTATATATATATTTGTGATATATATATAATGTAGGGAGTCTAAGTCTTTCTATAAAAAATTTATTTAAAAATATATTTTCAATATACATATATCTTTTTATATTTTCAAATACATATGTTTTAAAAAATATGTTTTTGAAAGAAGCCGCTCGAATATTATTACCTCATGTTTTTCCTTTTGTTCGTTTGGTACATTTTTATATTTGTATATATTTGTCTGTAGATATATGCACTCAACTGCTGCATTTTGGGACTTTTTAATGAGAGCTACTAGTACAGAAGCTTGGAGACATTGGAACATCAAATGGGAGGACTTTTTACGTGATTACACGGTTACACAATTAAGTCAATGCCTTCCGTTACAAAAACCCAGAATTATCTTCATCAGGGTGGCGGTTATAAAGAAGATCGCGAGTAAGTTCAGTATACGCCTGGTAGAAGCCCACATAGGGCACTGAGTTTTGGGAAGTAAAAGACTTTTGTTTTTTGGATGTTTTTATAATTTTGTTTTTTTCAGTAAGAATAAAAATTGTCTAAATCAAATTGGCATTTACCCTCTGGTACCCTCGGAAGTATTTTTCCTGCTCAAGTCTTCTGAGCTTTCTAGGGTCTTTATCAGAGTGAATATATGAAGTGTCTGTTGACTCCAAGACCACATGTGAGTGCAATTGATGCTTAATAATAGTTAAGGGATACTAAAACTACTACACTATATATATTCCTGTCTCTGCTTTTGCATCTACAACCATTTGAAGGAGGTTTTTAGGGTCCTCATTATATAGTGAAGACATGTACAAGATCTGTTGAAGTGCCTGTTAACTCCTTGACCGCATGTGAGTGCAACTGATAACTATCAATAACCAAAGGATACCATGATTACTACACTATATATACATAGTTTTATTGTATTTTCCCTTTTGTTCTCTTATTTGGAAGGAGAGCCCAAGCCCAGACCTGAAAAAGGTTATATATAAATCTCATATATTTCATCCCAAAGGGCATGAACCACTTTTTTATTGGTTCTATTTTCACTTTGGGGTTACACAGGTTCACTTGTGAACCGTCTGGTAAGAGAGTAGTGCTCTGTGCATATTAGATTTTGTTAAAATAGTCAATGTGCCAGGCACTAAGGACACGCGATTGCGGACCTTACTTGATGGCATGTGTATGTAGAGAATATGTATGAGTTCACAAAATGGGAGGAGGAAGCAAAAGTTTCCTAACTTGATAATTTAGATTGACAGAATTTGACAGGGGTTCAACTACTTTGTTGGCATGCCATCGTTCCACAATAATGCCTTTCCCCTGGGCCAGAAACACACAGTTCATTTAGAATGAATGAAGGCCATAACAGAAACTTAGAACTTGACACCAGGTAATGATGGACCATCTGGTTTGTGCATTGTCCTTCTTTTTTCCTTAATGATAACTGAAAAAAGGTTATTTTTGCCTTACCACGGTTAACATTAATGTTCGGTAACTATAATAGTCAATGTCAAATAGTACGTTAAAAAGTTTGTCTCAAAATGACACTGAATGTGGGTGCTTATGGTACTATACACTAAGATTAATTATCAGAAATAAATGTACAATTTTAACTGGTATACTAACTACCGGTATATAAATAAACAGGTACAAGTCAGTCGATTTTCTTTTTTTTTAAAAAAAAAAGTAGATTGAAAACAAATAAGCCTCATTGTTTCTTGTTTCAGTACAGGAAGTGTTATTTCAAATTTAATGAAGATCATTAAATTCAAAAGGTTAGGCTACTCAAAACTGGGGGGAAATGTATGACAAAACCAACAGCAAAAAATGATACGTTTCCTCATAGTAATTGCCTATTACAAGCTTAGGAATATGACATAATGATTTCACAGTAACTGTAAAAATATCTCTCAAGTTTTAACAACAGGTGCTTCATTTTCCAAAGAGAAAAGAATGAAGCCTTGAGCTATATTTTGAATAGCCTACACTTGATTTAACACAAAAATATAGAAACAATGGGACCTACATGTCAATCATGATCTTATTTTCCCACATAGACCTTCATTACTCACCTCTGGCAACATGATTAGAATTCCCTTAACTAGCACCAAAACCAATCCTCATATTACCTCCTTATTTCTGTTCTTTACATACATGGTGTTTCACATGTACTTCCTTACGTATATGCCGTGTTACATACCTTCTTATGTATCTTCTCTGCCCTCTGCTCGAAGAAGGGGGAGACCCTCCTCCTCCTCACAGCTGCTGCAGCTGCAACCGCCGCAGATCTTTTCTGCCCTCTGCTTGGAGAAGAAGGAGACCGCCCTCCACCTCGCAACCTTCACAGGAGTAGCCAATGCGGAGAAGAGGGAGACCCTCCTCCACTCAGTCGCCACAGCATCGGACGCTGCAGAGGATGGGGTGACCACCCTCCACAACAGCAGCAGCTGTGCAGGAGAAGGAGACCTTGTTTCTCCTCCCTGTGGCACAGGATACCAGGGTGGCAGCGGAGGAGCCTGTTCCTGCACTCCCTCTAGCAGTCAACTCCACTCAACTGCAGGTCTTTATAATGGAAGACTACGCCACACACAAGATGGCCCTGGGTCCCAACAACCGAAAGTGACGTTTCGGACTGATTTTGGCGCCAAATTTGAATTTCATGCCCCATCCTTCTGGCAATCTCTGCTGCTACCCAGGACCTTCACCAGGGCTTCTATGACTGAGCACCAGAAGGTCACATCACGCCGATGCTCCTTCATAGAAGCACCAGTGGAACTGTCAGGTAGCAGCAGAGATTGTTTGTGCACATCACGCAGACGTTCTCCGGCTGCCAGAGAGGAGGATCCAGGTCTCCCGCAGCGCTGCGGGGGATCATCCTCTCTGGCAGCCGGTAAATGTCTGCATGATGCGCAGAGACAACCTCTGCTGCTGCTGGCCGGTACTCCCCCTGGGGCTTCTATGGTGGAACACTGGAAGGTCATGTCACGCCAGCGCTCCATCATAGAAGCCCCTGGCAGAAGTGCTAGCAGCAGCAGAGGTTGTCTGCGCGCATCGTGCAGATGTCCACCGGCTGCCAGAGAGGAGGATTCAGGTCCCCTGCAGCGCTGCGGGGTATCTGAATCTTAGTCTTGTAGTCTATTTGATGTCTGATTATAAGATGACCTCGAATATAACATGAGGGGTATTTTTCTGAGTATTTGCTCTGAAAAAAACCTCGTCTTATGATCAAGCAAATACGGTGATATGCATAAACTATGTATCATAATTATTAACACATAGTGGTTTGAACAAATATACAGACCTTAGGTCTTTTCAGGGAGTTGCTTAACAAACTAATAAACCTTACATATGAGAAAGAACTCTATTTACTCTTGATAATGTGCTGGCTCTCTTGTTCATTACCACTGTGACCAGTTTGACACAGCATCTCATAAGACCTTTTCCTCCTGATAACAGTCCTATCCCAAACTCCTTCCCCCTGCAACATAGATAGTGTAAACCTGCTCATCATTAATCAATCAGCCAGACACTTTACGACAGTCTATGCAAGAATAGCCCAGTGTGATGATTATGTAGGGAAAGTCACCCAAAATATCACATGACTGACAACAATGGTTGCAGATAAAGGAAGTTTTTTTGAACAAACGGAGATAAAACCAGGTTTAGTAGGTACTAACCTTAATTACTATACACACCGCTGTGGTCAATATTCAAAAGATAATTTTCCTATTTAAATTATTATATCATGTGTGTGTAATATCAAACAGGTATTCAGTTATTCCTGACTTTCCAAATCAGTTAGATATGGGCTCTTATCACTGGAAACTGCTCAAAACAAACTCTCATTAAGTTAAGGATCATCCAACAAAATGCATACAATGCAAAATATTCTGTGCATTTACTAGGTTTAGAAACCATCTATTAGTCAATCAATACTGCAATATACTATATATTTTGGACAGCTATAAATGGCAATATATTGGTATTGTTTGGATTTTAGGCAATTCAACCAAAAAAGCCTGTACGAAATACAGTATTATAGCAGGGGATCTCCTACACCTTGCAGATACTTGATAGCTTGCACTACACTGCCACCACTACACCACAGAGAATTATCCTCTCCATATCTGGAGAAGATAGGATTGTGCCAATAACAGCACAACCAGCCTCACAAAAGAAGTAAGTAAAAATGCAGTATATTCTTACTCACTACAATTACACTTTTTTCAGTATATATCAGCGGTACCTCTTGGTAATTTCCTTTTATCAAACATTGAGGGAAATGTTATTGAACGTTATCCTATAAGTCTAGAGCTTTGCAACTCAGCGAAGAATGGTATAGTACAGATTCATGACCAGTAATGTTTGCATCATCATTGAAAACTGACAAGGTGCCACTTTGTAGGGGGTAACTTTTCAACTATACATTGTGCTAGCCAAATGGCTATGATATATATAATCATGGTTGCTGAGTGGGCAGTCACATGCACAGCATTCTGGCATTAAACAGACTGTTTTTAAGTGAGCACACATAAGCAAGCAGCGCCGAAGCAATCATATTGGAATGCTCCAGGAACCTGTGTCAGGGAGGTAAGTATAATTTGTTACATATACATCTGCAATATATATATAGTGACACACTTACCCACCGTGGACCCTGTCAACTTTTTTTAAATGACAGCTCCAGCTTAACTCTTTACTGCAGCATGGCACTTCTGTATTGTTACTAATGCCTAGCATATCTACCAGCCACTTCAGGCATATTCTTATATTGGCCATTAGGGTAGCATCTTCCCAGTTAACTCCGTGACTGATATGATCAACAAGATTAAACTGTAACTGTTATATACTGAGTTAATATGAGCTATGGCCATCTGCAAGCATTGCTCTGTAGGTAGGAGTACTCAATGATATTACAGTCTACAAAAGTAATGTATGCATATGGTCTAAATAACGCATTCCGCAGAGTTTTAATGGGTGTGGAAACACATCATTACACACTTAAGGCAGTGGACCATTTTCTCTGTGCTGCTCACATCTATGCTGTAATTGTGCTATTTAATTCCTATCATGCCTTTTAATTGTGAATTTATGACTGTAATTAAAATATGAACATATTGTCCCTGCCAGTTATGGGAATATGAGGCACTGATCAATCTGTATTTGTCAGCATAGCAGAGCAATGTAAGCCAGGTCAATTGTAATGTATTTTTCTATATCAGTACGTTAACTTCATTGAGTTAAAGTCCTACGTAAACTAAGAAAGGAATCATAACCCTTTCAGGACCACTTAAAGCATTGTAAGGCAACGGTTAGACACCATTTCAAAAATGGTAATCGCCCTTTGATATTTTCCTAGCATTTCTGATGTGTGTGTTTGACTCATTTTGTAAGGTTTTACAGTTGTAAATATATGAAGGCTGTCACCAAAGGGTCGTGTGTGCTCATCTTTTTTGAATACCAATTTGCTTGCGTTGCATAGGCAGCATAAACTGTCTGGAGAAGCATTACATTTTTAATGCACGCATAGGTATCAGTTCACTAAGTGCCGGTTGACGCGTGTGTTCAAGAAGGCAATCATTTTCAATAGTGGCATAGTTACATGTCTGGTAGGGGACACCGCTAGGGCTGGGCTCCAAGTCTTAATGATATCAGAAGCTTCACAGACTGTACCCCCTGCCGGCATTAGATGATGGCCTAGCGGAGGAGCAGGAAGATGTGTACCTTCAGCTTCATCTCCCTTCTCCTGCTTCTTAGTGGATGTGTATCTGACTTGGGCTGCCAGATTTTGATGTCATTGCCAGGCACTGTGCATCTCTTTGTATATAAATCTGGAATAAGGAGAGTTGAGATGGTGAATTAGGTATAGATTTTCCAGTGCCGAGGCTAAGCCACAAAGACACTTCACCACCATTACAGATTAGGAGAAACAAGCACAGGCTCCTCACGCATAGCTATTTCTCTGTTGTAATTTCTGCAATTTTCTCAGATGTTGATTTTAGCTTTAGTATGGTCTGACTCACCAGCTGTGCGTTGCAGAATCACAGTACACTTGGGACCCGGCTAATTTCAATGATTAAAGTAAAGACCCAAATGAGGTCATTTCAGCATCACTTTATCCACCAAGCCCCAGTCAAGCACACTTTCCCAGGAGTTTAAGCCTGCTCAGGGTAAGGTAATAAATCACTTTAACCTGTTTATTTGTTATTACAGATTAAATTGTAACATTGTAAGATTCATATAAGATTCATATTTTGCTAGTAGTAATGTTGTAGTAGTGTACATATGATATGATGGTGGATTTGGTGGTGCTTGAGTGAATTCTAATAATGTTACTAATAAAAAGATCACGTGCAAAAGGGTGCAAATCTTGCTTAAACCCATTATCTCTGAAGACATCCTGGTCGCTAGTACTGCAAGGAAGACAATAGAAGTCTATTTTATGACTCACGTTCCTGGATATCATACGCTGGCATCGTTAGTGTCTCTCATGTGAAGCAAAGGCCAGGGACGCGCACCAAAGGTATATTTTACCTGGCACTGGAATACACTACTATTCAAATGGTTGGGGTCACTTAGCTGTTTTCATGGAATATAAGAAATTTGTAGCTGTGCTAACATAATTACAAAAAAGAGGGTTTCCAATGATCAATGGGCCATTTAAAATAAAAGTTACATTAGCTAACACAACGTGCCATTGGAAGACAGGAGTGATGGATGCTGGTAAAGGGCCTCTGTATCCCTGTGAAAAAATGTCATTAAAATCAGCTAATTAAAGCTACAGTAGTCATTTACAACATTAACAACGTCTACACTGTATTATTTTAATGGACAAAATGTGCTTTCCTTTATAAAACAAGGGAGTTTCTAAGTGTCCCAAAACATTTCAACAGTAGTGTGTATTTCCTTGCAAATGCCTTAGTGGGTCATTAGGTGTCCTATTCTGCACATGTTCTGCACGCTCCAGTGTTCTCCCTGTTGGTTTTGTCTTTCGGCTAGGGACCTTTGACATTGGTTCTGAATTTTCTTCTTTTCTTCTATGATCTTCAAACTGACCATATTACTTGTTGTTGGCGTGTCTCTTAATTTGATCTGTACTATTGATGCTCTGCTTCTAATCTGGCCTGTTTTGGGACTTCCTCTTGAGTGGTCTTGTACCTGACTCCTCAGATATCATCCTGTATGTAAGTACCAGCCTAGTACAGCTTACAATATGCTTGGCTTCACTTTTTCGAATTTAACGTAATAAGCTGTGTAAATTGTTGGCGCTATTAAATAAAAGATAATACCGTAATAATTATTCTAATAAGAGGCAATTTGGTACTCACCCAATCTTTCACGCTGTTGACAAAGAAAAACAGGAATACATGCATGCTTTATGAATAAATTAATTGATGGAATCCGGTAAGTATATATCATCGGTTGGAAACTATTTTGATATAATTGGCTTTATGATGTTTGTTTGATATCTTGAAGACTGACCCTGACAAAGTATGCAGAGTCACAACTCCAATACTTAGTATGATTTTGCAGGTAGGACGTTAACTATGGACACATATACTGTATACCTAAAACATAACTAAATCCAGAATTTCACCAGCAGGGTATGAATTATTGAAATTAGTATTTTATAAAAATATAAAATCATGAATATATCTAGAATATAATAATAATCTAAACTGTTTTAAAACGATTATATCAAATTCGTCCTGCTCCTATGGGGGTTTTAACATTTGAATGACACTTTTTCTTTCTGTCATCTTCCGCAAGATTTCTCCACACTTGGTAGCAGTGAGACAGTTTCTCAGATTATTGTGCTTTATTACCCAACGGCCGCTTCAATTTGTAGATTTCTCCAGTTTGTTTTTATTCAACTCCCTTGTTTCCTTTTGTTTTCCTAACACCGTGTGTTCCTCCTGCTGTAGGCATCTGAATGAACACTGAATACACGGCTGAGGTCAGTCTGGTCTCGACTCTGGCAGACTGGAAGAACCAGCAAGAACCTGAATCATAGCTGACAGCAACGCGGAAGCTTATTCTATTTTGAGATCTGTCCCTGCAAGGTGCATATCAGTGCCAGATGTCTGGGAAAGCTTATGTGCCAATTACGTAGCTAAAATCATTTACTGCTTGGAGAAAGCACTTTTCAGAATATCCCTATAGATGGCCTCGTACTGTGTTTACAGATGGCATTTTAATGCGAGATCTAACCTTGGACCAGAGAAATTTAGCAACTTGTCTACTTTATAACTAGTTGCTGAAATCATTGATAATCCAAGAATTTACCGAAAATTATATGACATCACCCTTTTAAAGTAATGTTCCTTAATGCTGCACACAGTATTAGCTTTGCTCAAAGTCAACTGCAGTTCATGACCAACAATTAAATTTATATAGCCAGATTTATTTTTACATATTTATAGATATACTTGCACTTTTTCAGTTATGTATATTCAGTATATAAGATTTTCAATTTAAAAAAAAAAAGTTTAAAACATGAAACATATTAGCAGTAATAATAAGCATTGGGATATAAATTAGCATATACAGTTTCTAGAGGAATATTTATTAAGGAAAAAGAAACACATAAGCCTTTTAAACAGATTCTTTCTTTTAACAGCAAAAAAAACACATCTTTAACCCCCAAAAATCGATTGTGCTGGTTTTTGTACTAGATCCGAATTATTCAGGTAACCCCTACTACAAGGTACACTATAACCAGCCTTATAATGGCCAGCAGTCCAAAGCTCCTGACAACCGAGTCAGTGCTGTCTTATTGTGGACACATTTGAGATGCTTAAATGATGTATACATGTTACATGTAATACCATTTAGTTGACTTATTTAAGGTACACTGTGTAAATATGTAACCCACCTGTGTTACCCTCATGAATATTTAAAATTAGCAATGACCTCCCTACAAATGCATGGGTTTTATATCACAGCAAGCACCCTAAGTTCACAAAAGATCTTTGCATGGCTGGTACATTAAATTTTATTTTCTAACTATAAACACAAAGCATAGAAAGATAAGATTTGAAAACAAAGAAATTTCAAGCCCTACAAGTATATGTGAACAAATGGCACAAGGTTGAGGATTCCGAAATAAAGTTGTGTAGAAGCGGTTACACTTGTAAAAAAAATGATCAGAAGTGGGTTTTCAGATTCAGTTAGCACCAGCATGAGGTCAGGTCCAAGAAAGGATACCAGAAAAAATGTGGTTGCCCACTGAGAGGTTGATAGCCATACCTGGGAACTCTCCGGGTTTGACCCGGAGATTGCGGGGTGAGCACTGCTTCTCCGGTTCTCCGGGTCAAGACCCAAATCGTCCACATCAGTGTGCAGTCCTGTCCGCGTCCCGCAAGAAGTTCCCAGGTATATTGATAGCACAAGCAAAACAGCCTTTTTTTCTAGATCCCAGTTTGGCTCAAAGCTGATTTGTAGGCCAAGTGGACTCTCCTGTTGAAAGTCTATTAACCTCAGCCTATATAAAATGTCCCTGACTGCATTAATCCAGAAGCAAACTTCCATTATTCTGTTCATGTCCTGTATGCTTTTAATGTAGCTGACTACCCATTGTATGTATGGTAATTTTGTATAAGAAAATTGGGTATTGCACCATATGTCAAGAACATAACCCCATATGTGTTACTTATTTCTGTGTAAAAATAAAGCAATGTACATGATTTCATTTAAAGGTTCCTAGAACCTAAATTGATGTAAGATTAAGGACCACATGCATTAGAACATCATTAAATTACTCTACAACAGCACAATTTTCATTGATAATTTTGAACTATAAATTGTTCTTCGTGTTGTTGACTGCAGTTGTGATTTATAAGATACATATTTGTCAAGGAAAAGAACTGCATATTGATCTCCAATCCTATGGGCAATGCCCCAGCATTTAAAGCATTAAAATATGCAACAGCAGAAGATACCGACACCTTCCGCTGCTGTGCTCAAAGTGTTCTTAACTATCCGCAGCGTTGTGTAGTTACCAAGTTCTGCTTTGTTGCTTTAACATAATATTTCTCTCCGTATTGCCCTGTAGGTAATTCCGGTCTAGAAAAACACAGACACAGGATATCAGACGCAGACTGGCAGACAAACACATAACATATAACAAATATTGTTAGCAGACAGCGAGAAGTAAAAAATATACCTCAATTTAAGTAAAAACTGATGAGTAACTGTAAGGGACTTGTCCAAACCAGCCTTTACATGTTTACAAGTAAGCATAATGCCATAAAGGATTATGGTGTCTCCGTATTTTAATATTAATATGAAAAATAAAATAACTCTGCATGGAATACAGTTATATACCGGTATTTTACCCATTTCATTAAAAAAATGGTAAACACCAGAGCTGTTTGGCCATTCTTACCATGTTTGTTTAATCCCGGATTCCACTTTTTCGTGTTTAGTCTACGCACACCAATTATATAGACTTTTTATAGGAAAAGTAGGGCTTTTATTTAAAATTAATATGCATTACAAACTATTTATTAGCACTAAATATTAAAACAAAATGGGGAAAAAAATTATATTTTAATTTGAATTTTATACCACTTCTACATCACTTTGGTGAACAATTTAAAGTTTATAAAAGTAATACACGAGTTTTAAATGTACATATTATGCACTGCAAATCTCAGAGGTAAAAGGGAATGTTCAGAAACCCATATATTTAAATAAACAAATAGAATACAAATAAGCATTTTTTTATTTCATTGCATTATAGATATAAAAAAATATCCCACACTTACCATGGTAACTGATGACACAGTCGAGAGAGGCATCTTTCAGTTACCAAAACAACAATACCTTATTTAATCATACGTTACATAATATTCATTAAAAAAAAAGAAATAAAGAGAACTACATAAAACAGATGTAATAATAGACTAGTTGCAGAAATGTACAGCAACAGACATGTTCTGAAGAACGGCAAAATTTTGCATGTTTGAATATACATGCATAGATATTTAAACATTAACGCCTTTTTGCAGGGATTAGTCTATACCAATGCATGCACCTTAACATGCATCAAAATAAAATATGGTCAATTTGCAGCACAGATGTTATTCTTTAAGGTGCCGTTAGCACGTTCCACAACTGCTATCTCTGCTGGTGGCAATAATGCTTTCAATGAAGCTTATACATACTGGTGGTTTAGAAGAGGTAACTTCGGTACCTCCAGATTGCACCAAAATCGTGGGGTGTGAGAGAATTAGCCTTCACTTCTCCCTCTGATGTAAGAACAGCAACATTTCCCTTTACTATCCACAAACCAGGAACCATCTACAAAGTAGTCAATATTAGGGTCAGTCAAGGGTCACTTAAATAACCTGTTGTGAGTATCCTGCATTTGTTTTGTCAAAGATACACAATCATGAGGATGCCCCTCTTCTGGCTAGAGAGTGGCAGGATTTTACAGCGTGCACCTGTGGACTGTGGCATTAGGTGTTCCCTGTATGATGGTCCCATATTTAGTCAGTTTACTATTGGTAAACTGCGTTGATCGACTGGTTAACGATGCACTTACAGCATGAGGAACCATTACTTTCAGTTCCTGTCCCTAAACTATCGCTCGTGCTGGTTCTATTAAGGCTGCAGCAACCACCACAGCACATGAACAAGGGGTTAATCTAGCTGCCACTGAATCAAGTGGAGTGCTGTAATATGCAAGGGGTCTTTGCTTTTCTCCATGAATCTGGGTTAATACTCTGGAGGTATTTCACAACAAACAAAGTCAATGGCATATCATTGTTGGGAAGCCCAAGGGCAGGGGCACTACATAGAGCCTCTTTTCATTTAATTAATGAACTTTCTGTTTAATCTGTCCATGGGACCCCTTTATGGGTTAATTGAACAAGGGGTGCACTAATGCTGGTAAAAATATGTACCGTTGGCGGCAGATCCTTGCCATGACTAGAAAGGGGTACTGGAGAATAGGATCAATTTCTTTCACTTTTGTACTCAAATTAGCCCTAGGTACTTTACAGACTGGCTGCACCACTTTACCTTTTCCCTATTCATCTTATGACCCCTTTTCCAGCTAGAGCTTGCATTAACTGTAGAGAGTCCTCTCAACAGCTGTTTTCGTCTGGGAAAGCAATAAAAAAAAATAATATATTGTATTAGTGCAGATCCACATTTCAAATTTACATCTGACAAACTTCTTTTGAGTGCTCTAGAGAATAACGCTGGACTTTTAGCGTACCCCTGGGGAATATGAGTCCAGGTGCATTGTCATCCACCATAGGTGAAAGCAAATAGGTACTGGCTCTGAGGGTCAAGCAGGGCAATAAAGAATGCCGAGTTCAAATCAATCGCAGTAAACCAGCGAGAATTAGAGGGAACGGAAGACAATATAGTCGCTGGATAAGGCTACACAGGGAACACTGGGTCCACTATGGCATTAATAGCTCTTAACTCCTGTACAAGCCTGTATTTGGGAGCATAGGCACCAGGATTGACCACTGGTAGGATGTATTTGTTACAGGAGCTGACTGTGGTGAAAATGATACCTTTCTGTAATAAATCATCTAGCACTGGTTTTATTCCCTCTACCGCTTTCGGACAGATATTCTGTCCTAGGGAAACAATGTCCCCTTCAAGGATGGCAAGAACAACTTCATAATCTGGACTACAGACAATTGTGCAACACAGAGTCCTTAATCGGTCCATACCAAATAGACTTATAGGACAGGTAGGGCTAAGGAGAAACTTAGCTTGTGGTGATTCCCGGAATGTGAAAACACAAGGGTTCTATTACCGGGTAAACCATTAATCATTACCAATTCCTTAGAATTTAAGTGAAACTTGTGCAAATATTTACTTGCCAGTAAAGAATGGCTGGCCTCAGTATTTACTAAAATGTAACAGTTTGTCCCTCCACCTTCGCATAGCTTGGGAATCAGTGAAGAAGGCAGGATAATTCAGTTCAGCATCATCAGTTTCAGCAGAGTCAGTATCCCCAAATTGTCAGTAACTATCTTGTCTATGCAGTCGGGGACATGCATCTCGGTATGAGTCAGATCCGTCTCTCTCACGGTCATCGGTGTCTCGGTTGCCGGCAGGTCTCTCATAACATGCTTCACCAGTCTGTCGTCTAGGGGATCTACAATTTCTAGAGCTGGCTCCTCACAATTAAAACAAATAATTGCAAGAAGATTGCCTGTTATCTCCTACTGCATCAGATGGAGAGTTCTGCGAATAGAACCGTGTCTGACTTTCCATCAACATTCTTTGTTCCATGTCTCTAACTTTCTCTTGGCTTTCTTCATTCCTTGTCTCTCAAAATGCTTTGCTGCTGCTACTACTTCAGACATGGCTTTTTCTTCCCATCCTAAAACATTATTAGTCATACCTTTATAGAGGTCTGGTAACACAAAACATGACGCAATCAAAAATCCTGCATTCACCTCTGGATCTATCACACCACTATGTTCTATTAAAAAAAACAAAAACTTTTGTTATCCTATCAGCATACTCGCTTGTTGCCTCATTGTTTCCTTGCACTGTAATACTAATCTTTCCCCAGTCAAGTCATTGTGGCCATGCAGTCTCACAAGCCCGTATTATACAGTCTATTGTATGCTGTCTGTCAGTTCTTAATTTCTCGATCAATGGTTCGCTTGCACGTGGTGTTACATCAGGGATTCTGTTACAGGCTTCCATAACCTGCTTTCACTACGCAACACTATGTAATTCCAGACAAAACTGATATTTTCAGGTCTGGGGAATTGATCTTTTATCAGCAATGATTCACCTGGATGATGAACAGATAGAGGTATAACTTGATTATCTCTAACCCCCCCGCATTACTCTCATGTGCATAGCATGTGCAAATATCCCTTCCTCACTCTCATAATTGGGATGGGGTTTTCTGGATCTAGTTGTACTTGCAGATCCCGTGGACTGAATATCAGAGCCTGATCTTCTAGGGGGATTAGTTTGCCTTTCCTGTTTTGGAGGCAAAAGAGGACCCTGTGGTATTAATCGGACAGGCTCCAAGCATTTGTTTAGGACCAGGCATACTAGGGTCTGCCAGCTGAGATCGATTATATGGGGGTGGGTCAAGTAATTCCCGTGTCCATTGATTTGCCCTTCTATTGATCATCAATGTATCAGGAACAAAGCAGATTTCCTTATTACAAATACATTTGGTCCATATCAATGTCACCCAGCAATCCTGTCATAAAAAGGGCTGAGTAGTTCCAAGGTGGGCAATCTGACCAAGCTGGCTGAATTTGAGCATGTTGTCTACTCACACAAGTTGACTGCCACAGAACTTCATATCAACTTTGTTCAGTGCAGTTCAGTTACTAGCCTGTAGCCTATGTGACAATTTAAACCTTAGTGCATATAATGTTCAAATATATACACAAATAATAAGGGTTTTTACCACTTCCCCATCTATTCCCTCCCCACTTTAAGCTATCTGGGGCTAGCTCTGCCCCATGCAAAGCCAGCTTATCGCATACAAAGCTATCCCTAACCCTAATAGGCTTGCCCTATAACTTCAACCCCTCACAAAGCCACCCCCAAAAGATTTGAGTACCTACCATGGATTCACATGTATTGAAATGTATAACCTTTTATTCACATGGATAAGTGAGGCTTTATCATCTTCACATATGCTCCTCAAGTAAACGGACTTGTTGGAGTAGACCACCAAACACTTCAACATAGACATAAAGCACAAGCTAACTTGGACAGTACTTCTCGGAGCTAGTTTTAACATGTGAAGACAGTGCCTTGTTATTCCTTTTTCTTCTTTCTTCCTTCTCAATTCTCCTTTACAAGCCATTCACATCACAGTGAGGAGGATGTGGTACAATCATACACTTATTGTGCCTTTTTCATCATATGTCAAATTTACCATTTCAGTTCAATCAAACCTCAAGTTTTTTTTCCCTATTACACCTTGTTTCTGTTTTCTGTCAAAGATTGCATTGTTAAATAAAAGAGACATTTTAGGTTTCCCTGTTGTTTGCAATAGATGAAGCAAACCAGATACTCCAGTCCAGCAAATGTCCAAATGAAATATTATCTCAACTGCACCATAGGTAGATCCAAATACAAGAAAACAAATAGTACTAACAAGCATGACCATGGCAAGGGACAGCTCGTTGTTTCATACTAGTTGTCTACTGAAATATAACTTAACTTCTCTTGAAGCTTGCAAATGTTCCTTGAAGATAAGCAGATGATCTGATATCAGACCCTTTGATATTGGCAACTAGAGTAATATTTAAAGAAAAACTGCATTTGGTTTTCTAGCCTATAGGATACTTTAGTAGAAAATGAGATCCAAATTGCACAAAGGCATGAAAACTATGGCATTCTTTTATGTGTTTAGCAATAGTTACCAAGGTGGTTTCAAGCGCAATTAATTCCCATTTGATAAGTATAATAGTGTACGTTGATGCAAACAAATACGTGAGTAAATGAAACTGTGATGCTATGACATTCACAGACCATTACTTTGCAAACATTTTCCTATTACACTGCATTTCATGTGTCTTTGTACCATAGGTTGTTTACCATGCAAGAAACTTACAAGGCAGTCCTGGTTGATCTTATGGGTCACACTTTGTTTGCAGATCTGTGCTTCCCTCTACCTCACACAGAGAGAGAGAGAGGCAAAAAGTGACCAGAAGTGTCCCATGTATTGCCAGTAGAGATCAAATCTAATCTAGTATTTTTGGCATAGAGAGAGGTAGAGTAACTCTTTTGGAGAAAGCATAAGCGTTAGGTAGAAAGAACAATATTTGAAAGTAAAAAATACATGCCATGCCTCTGATAGCACCCTCCTATGTGCACTTGCTTGCTAATATGGGGTAAAACCAAGTAGGGGTGCCCTCTACAAGCTCAGCAGCCTAGGCAATAGCCTAGGATGCCTATATACTGGAGTAGTTGTCAACATTATTCCACAGTTACATCCTGACAGCTACAAAGTGTTATATTTCAGAATGTATCTACCAGAAACATAGCTTTTCTCCTCATCCTCTATTCAATGCATACCACCCATAACAGTCTTATTTTTTCCTTTTATCTTTATTTGTTTCCAAACGTCTTCTTCTTGGTTGCTTTCCTTTAATTTTTGTCTTTCTTTTCTGAAATACAGTAACATGTATTATAGATGGATAGATACATAGATCGAGATGTACTGTAACATGTATTATAGACGGATAGATACATAGATCGAGATGTACTGTAACATGTATTATAGACGGATAGATACATAGATCGAGATGTACTGTATATATGGGCACTTTTGCCTGAAAAAATAATACTGTGTGTTATACATATTGACTAGCAATACAACCAAGGAATGGAATACTGCATTAGTTTCAGTATTTAAAAAGTAATTACAGAGAAGTAATTTTTAATGCAGTCTAAATCTTTTTTTAATCACCACAGCATTATTATTCACGCTCAGAAATTTTATAGTCTTATCTTATAGTGAAATATGCATTAACACCAATAGAGGGAATGCTTGTAAGTATATATATTTTTTCCTTATGGCATTCGTTTTATGCCCAGGACCAAGCCCATAACATCTCTTACTCCAGGAAACAAAACTACACATAAGTTTTATACTTATAGTTATCATTCTCCGCACTTTTGTCAGAATGCAATGTGGACATTTAAATTGACCTCTGCTGAGGCCACCAGTCCCAATTCAGATCACTTTTCAAAGCAACCTGGCAAGGGTTTCAGCCCAGCTAGGGATTCTCCTGCGATCCTCAGTATGTATTAGATTGTATGTGTGTCCAGTATACATTCTTTATATTGTGAAACTAAGTCACATATCAGTACATTTGGGAAATCAGTGAGCAAGCCGGATACTAAAGTCTGAGTAATAGCCCAAAACTGGATGACCTAGTACTGTTTGTTGTAGAAGATAATGCCTGGGGGGTCACTACTTAACAAGGACGCGTGTTAGTGGAGAATTAACAGAGCAGCTGTCTTGACTCAAGAAAATTGTTCCTTTTAATGAGTCTAGTTAGTAACAGCTATTTCATGACATTCTTCCATAGTTGATGTAAAAGTGGGTGGGAATAGAGAAGGAGGTAGCCTTCTAGTAAAAATCTAAAAATGTTATTACATCAGACTTGATCAACATTCTCATCGACTAATACAAATTTTTAGTGATGACAGGGTGTGCTGTCTGGTTTGTGTCCCAATATCTTGTTTTATGTTAATGTGTGTTTTGCTGGATATATCCAGCCCTGTGTGTCTAAAATAAAGGAGTCTTCATTTGGTTTTACCCTACACTGAGTCTCGGCTAGTGACTGGGGAACCGGGGAAAGTGTGTTGTCCCAGGCTAAGGGAGCACAAGACAGCGGAGGTAGTCGGTCGGTCTAGCCAGCTCCGTGACATCTGTGATTCAAGTTTAGAAGCGATATACCTCTGAGACCCCAGGGCAAATCATGGTACCCTGTTTATTCAATTCATGTCATGAAGAGGGAAGGACAGAAGGTTAAGCACAAGAGAGTTGAGCTGCTGTTAACAGTCAGTTTCGATATGTGATGGTAAGTAGCTCCGTTGCCCACCCTGTAAGGTAGGGCCAAAAAAAGTGAATTAGGCTACAAGGGAGAATTGGTGTTTAATATTTTTGTATGTGGAAGACTTCTGTATTTATGTCCCTAGCCCACATGTTAAAAGGTGACGTAGGGAGGCTGAGGGGTTCGCCTTGTCACACTTGCCATTATCATTTCATCCATGTTTATTTGTTTGTAAGCTCGCAAGAACAGGACCATGTTTTCTTTATGTACCAGTATGTCTTAAGTGTGTTAATTGTATTATCAAATTGCATATTGTCAGTTTTAATGTTATTGTTAATTGTAACATTGGTAGAGAAAGCTGTCCTACATCTGCTGGAACTGGTAAAGCTGTCAATATGAAGAGATGAAGCCATAAGTAACTTCTTTATTTACATTATATATGTAGTTAGATATAGTCAAAGCAAGGTGAGTTGAATTTTCTTGGTACCAGACTCAAACACTTTCAATACTAAATCTCAATACATATAATTCAGCGGCTGTATATGTGACCGCATTAACATTTGGCCCCCTCCCTGCCTTGGTTCCATAAATCCAATAATTGAACTCAGTCTAACCTATAAGACTGTCAACCTTGCCATGTCATTCATTTTAAGACTGGCTACAACAGTAAAACTGATTTGTTGGTCTTTTTACTATTACAAAATATAAATGCAATGAGCAGTAAGTTGTCATTCCAAGGACAGTGTAGTATTGTAATAAGTGTTTTAGATATTCTTCACACACAGGAATTCAATACTGAGCCCTAGGCGTACCAACTGCAGTACTGTATATATGTATATATAAGTATATATATATTTAATTAGCATTCTTGCGGCTCTGGCTCTTACTTAAATAGTACTTTCTTTTTCATATTTCTATAATGCCAGAAGGTTAATAAAAATTATCTCAGGAATTGAAAGCTACTAAAAAAGACATGTTGTTCTTTTCAACAGTATAAATGAAATAATATGCTTAAAAACTAATATCAACCATGGTTTGGGCTTTAACCCATAAATTACGCAATGAGCTAAAATACTCCAATTGTTTTCATGCGGCGCTACAACATGGCATCTGTTGGCTTTATCTGGGAAACCTGGTCACCCTACTCTTGACAACCTATGGTGCCATCATTTTTAATATGGGAAGCAGATGTTTCATGGACATAACAGCTGTTTTCAGGCAATACCATATGGGACTATCCTTGCATAGGATCCTAAAACGTTCAAAAGGACATGAAAAACAAGTAGAAAATGTGGAATATTATGGTGTTAAGTCAACTTTACAAACTTTTCAACTGAATCATTTTTTATGCAACCAGTCAGGGAATGGATTTAAACGTATATTTACATAGGGCAGCAGTAAGGCCCTTCTTCCCAACTGGTCCATTGGGTATATTTCTATGCCTAAAACCACAAAACTGTTTAAAGTATAGAATCCAGCAATGTGTCCAGAAATTGTGTTTCATTTGCATCCACACATACCCTGACAGGACATAGATTACACAGCAGAGATACGATATTGTTACTTTATGCCCGCCATGTAAGGCTTTATGAAGTGAAGCAGAAAGTTGTGTGTTGAGACAGCGATAAAATAAGAACAAGTAGTCAATTTAATCCGTGAAGAAGAACCACAGTTCCATTGACATTTGGCATGTGACACGATAATAATAAGTGGTAGTTTAACCATGTCAGAAAAAAAATAGGATACCGGTTTGTTTTTATGTCTATTTTTTAATTGGGCACCCAAGGCTTCTACTGGTCAACACAATCATGACTGTATGGAATCTGGCAATCTCCAGTCATTGCATTTTCCTTCTGACGTCTCTCTTCTGGGAGATCTGGTTGCCTACAACTAAACTGGACTGTTTCTAATCCAGTGCCACAAGCTAAACTACACTTCAGCTAATCTGCCATTCACTTTCTTTATATCTGCAGGGCAGATTCCATAGAAATAGCAAATACAACACTGTTGCCGCACTTAGCCCAGCAGGAGATGGCAGCTAAAACTTAACTACAACTCAGCCCATTAATTTTAGATGTGTTAGCCTGCAGCTACTACTACTTATTATGAAAGACTGAAGCAAAAATAGAAATCTCTACAGTAAACAAGCAAAGTCCCTGCAGAGGAAACGGACCCTTATATTTACAACATGGGAAAAGACTCTTTTTTTGCCAAGTCCAATTTCTTGGGTGGCAGTAAAGATAATATCAAAAGAGTTCATGATGAGTCTCCCAGTAAGTAATGCTAAGCAAAGGGACAGAGTTACATTACATAACATTACATAGTTACATTAGGACAAGAAACCAGTGTCCTTTATCTAATTTTTCAAAAATGCCATTCTCAGTGGTCTCAGCAGAAGAAGAAATATGTGGGCAAAGGCTCATAAATCATATAGGTTTGGGGATTTCAGTATATCTAGCAGCTTTAAAGTTATGTCACTTCATAGAGAAGGCCAAAACAAGTTTTTAAAAGTACACTATGTGTATATATATATATATATATCAGAAAGTTTCAGAACTTTTTATGGAAAATTATATAATATCCCTAACAGAACAAGACAGGAGGACATAGAAAAATATCTAAAATCGGCGGATTTACCGTCTATATCAGAGACAGCAAAGGATTTATTAAACAAACCAATAGAGAAAGCAGAATTAAGTAAGGTAATAGATAAGTTGGTGAAACAGAAAGCGCCCGGCCCTGACGGTTTTACAAATTTATTTTATAAAACTTTTAAAGCCGATATAATAAGCGAGCTAATAGATCTGCACGAAGAAATAGCAAAAACAGGAGTATGTCTAAAAGAACTATTACAAGCAAATATCCTTCCAATATTAAAAAAAGAGAAGAACCCGTCGGACTTAAAAAGTTATCGTCCTATTTCTTTAATAAATGTCGATATCAAAATGTTCTCTGCAATCCTAGCAGAAAGATTAAAATCTATTTTAAATACTCTGATACACCCTGATCAAGTGGGCTTTGTGCCCGCTCGAGATTCTGCTAATAATGTCAGAAGGTTAATAGATACTTTGGACTATGCGGAAAGGACAGGGTGCCCCCTTTTGACCCTTTCATTAGACGCCGAGAAGGGGTTTGACAGGGTTAGTTGGGAGTACCTAAAAACTTCTTTGAGAACATTTGGTTTAACGGGATGGATCTATAACGCCATTACAGCCCTCTACACTAACCCTAGTGCCCGAGTAGTCAGATCAGGGCTGTGCTCCAACTGGTTTGATCTTTATAATGGTACACGTCAAGGCTGCCCACTTTCACCCATACTTTATATTCTCTCCTTAGAGCCATTTGCTAATAAAGTGAGAAAAAATTGTCATATTTCAGGTCTTAAGATCAATAAGGAAGATTATAAGATCATGCTTTATACAGATGATGTTGTTGTTTTTTTATCTAACCCTTTAACCTCTAGTTCTTACCGTATTTGCTCGATTATAAGACGAGGTTTTTTCCAGAGCAAATGCTCTGAAAAATACCCCTCGTCTTATAATCGGGGTCGTCTTCTCAGACCCCCCAAAAAATGTCTGCTGGGGCCATGCTGCTTACCGGTCGCGAGCAGCGTCTCTTCTGTTAGAAGCAGGAGGACAGGAAGCTTGCAGCGTCCTCACAGAACTCTATCTCCCCCCTCCCTCCTCTGGGGGCGGGGCCAGAGAAGTTGCTGTACAGCCGGTCCCCTGCAGAAGTCTTCGAGTGAGAGATCTGCAGTTCAGGTAAGGGGGTGGGGGAGGGTTTTTGGGTAAGTATGTGTGTTTAATGTGTGATTGATGTGTGATTAATGGAATGAATGAGTATTTAAATGTTTGTGAATGAGTGTGTGTGTGATAGCATGGATGTGTAAGGGGGGTGGGGGTTGTAGCATGGCATAGGGAGGCTGTAATCCCACTACTATCATCCCCAGGTCCCAGCATGTACTGGCTGCCTTGGATTGATAGGAGTGTGATTGCTGTTAGCAGTTTGATATATATAATCACACTCCTATCAAGCCAAGGCAGCCAGTACATGCTGGGTTAAAAGGCATATCATGGGGCTGAGTGGCATATAGGGGGTTAAAATGCATTTCTGGACCTCCAGAAATGCATTTTAACCCCCTATATGCCACTCAGCCCCATGATATGCCTATATACCTCCAGAAATGCATTTTAACCCCCTATATGCCACTCAGCCCCATGATATGCCTTTTAACCCCTATATGCCAGAGTGGCATATAGGGGTATAAGGCATATCATGGGGCAGAGTGGCAAATAGGGGGGTATAAAGCATTTCTGGGGGCAGAGTGGCATAACTGGGGGGGGCAGGTTGGCAAATAAAAGGAAATTTAAAAAATATATTTTTCTCAATCATAGCTTTTATTAAACATGAAAAAATAATTTACATGAATTAATATTTACTGGTAAAACTTTTTTCCTATAGGGTCGTCTTATATTCAGGCTTTTTGTTTTTTTCCTAAATTAATATTTTGATTTTGGGGGGTCGTCTTATAATCGGGGTCGTCTTATAATCGAGCAAATACGGTATTTTCTTCAAGAAGTAGA
>VKOC01047373.1:0-2500 GCA_009364415.1 Spea multiplicata
GAACAAAGCCTGTGCAAACGGGCACTGCCAGAACAAATGGAGGGAAGTCTCCTCCTCCACAATGCACTGTGGCCAGTGTCTATATATGCACAGCCCCCTGGCATGCATAAATGTCCTTAGGGGGAGGCCTCCCTGAATGGCCATCCTTGCAATGTCTTTATGCCTGTTGGTTAGCCTGCTCGATGCCACGTTAGCCCAAACAGTCTTGGCTGTGGCGGGAGGGAGCGCATATATATTACATTTTTATGTTTAGAAACCATCAAACATGTCACTGGGTCAAATGTATAATTATGGGCAGATAAACCTATTGCTACCATTGTCACTGTCACTGAGAGAGAATAATGAAGAAATGAATTGCCCACGGCAAGCTATTATATGCTAGAACTCTGGGAATATTTCCCTAAAGCTGCAGTTTGCAAGAGAGTTGTCATTTGATTATGCATTATATAAGGTGAATAGGCTTCTTCAACAAAAACAGCATGATCAGCCCCGTATAATATGACCTAATTTTGCATTCTGCAGATCCAGCTCAGCTCTTCTCACTGGTGTTGGCGATTCATTACGCCAAACAAGATCAGTGAGTTGAAAGCACAACTCTCTTGCAAACTCCTTACGTTGGCTCAGCGGGGTCATGTAACGTGAGATAACGTGACCCCAAAGTAGTAGCATGGAATGAGTGTGTGTTCCTTATGGTGTGTGTTGAGGGCCAGGGGGCGATAGGCTTTATATGATCTCTGGACTAGAAGATGCCAGCCCTCTTTAGTGAATAAACCCCGGTGTGTAACAAAGATGCGTCTAAACTGAAGACAGGTTTGTTTCTTTTCATTTAAGGGATACCATTTAGTACATAATAAAATGGCTGTAGCGATTCCTGCCCTACTTATGGTCATTTTGTTAGGTACTGGTAATCATAACTGTCCAGTAATTAACATGTGTTCTCTACGTGACTATACTGCATTTATTTATGACTAATACACCTTTCTTGTTAAGTTTTTGTAATGTATATTTATACACAACATAATAATACTTCCCAGAGCGGCAAAGCTTGTTAACTCGCATAAGCGTCTCTCGCAAATAATGTCTGAGTCTGTTTTGTGATGGACCAAGGGATGGGTGAACCAGCTGCTCCAAACACAGCATTTGACGTTACGCCACAGTGGGAGCAGCTTTCTAGCCTTTCACGTGGGTGCTAAGTGCAGAGATGCCACAGCATGAGCGAGTGCATAGGAAACCCCACACACAAGATGGCATCACAAATGTGCGAGATCTAAGGCAGATACATGTGACAGCCACAACATGGCATCACCAATCTGTCCAGTGTAAGCGAGATAAATGTGACAACTACAACATGGCATCACCAATCCGTCTAATGTAAGCAAGATAAATGTGCCAACCACAACATGGCATCACCAGTCTGTCTAATATAAGCAAGATAAATTGCCAAACCACACATGGCATCACCAGTCTGTCTAATGTAACGATATTTGAAAATGTGCCAACCACAACATGCATCAACCAGTCTGTCTAATATAAGCAAGATAAATGTTGCCAACCACAACATGGCAATCACCAGTCTGTCTAATGTAAGCGATATAAATGTGCCAACCACAACATGGCATCACCAGTCTGTCTAATGTAAGCAATATAAATGTGCCAACCACAACATGGCATCACCAGTCTGTCCAGTTTAAGCCAGATAAATGTGACAACCACCACATGGCATCACTAGTTGGTCCGAAATGAAACACACAGATGTGAGAAACACAATTTAGCATTGTTGTTGTAAATAACCAGGCATAGGACACACCGCAAAATAAACATTACTGATAAATTGTAATGTTGTGCGCTATACTGACCTTTGCCCATTCCAAGCTTTTATTGTAACCATAAATCATGCAAGCAATAGGTTACCTTATCAGAAAACAAGTCAAAGCAACAATAGGTACTAAGGATATTTCTTGGTTTAACCCTGTGAGTGACGGGGCTCACATGATTCACATTCAAAGTGACAAAACTTTGAAGTCAAAGCAATGCATGTGCCGCAGATTCTGACCTTTTCGTTTAGAAACTGCAGAGTGAATTACATTGACAGAACACGTGTGTTTGATTGTTTCGCAGTATTGCACACATTAACGTTTAGAAGTGCAAAAGGGTTTTTCTAGCGGTCAATTTGCCTTTTAAATATAAGGTTGGTTTAACCAAAACAACGTGCCATTGGAACACAGGAGTGATGGGAGTGATAAAGGCCTCTGTACGGCTATAAAGAATTTCCATTAAAAATCTGTTCCATTTCATGGAATATATATATGTATATATATATATATTGTGGGTAACAAATAGGATAGTGCACAAAAAGGATATCATCGTTATAACTAATGACGTCATGAGCAGCAGATGTCAGTATCAGCGTAGTGGGGGTCCACGTTACGCCTCTGTTAACATTGTGATTGTAATGTTCATATTACATAGTTTTATCTATACAGATCAGTGTTATACAGTG
>VKOC01047373.1:7500-102755 GCA_009364415.1 Spea multiplicata
AACTTGGAAAACACAATGACCGCTTTCCAACAGTGAGTATGCTACCTTTTGAATATCAATTTGCGGGGTGAATATTAAGAATCATTTGACTTGTAGGTTCAGTGGCGTATAAAGCTGTCAACCTAAACCTATACTAATCTGATCCACACATGGATATGACATTATTGTCATCAGTGTGAGGAGAAATATTAGAGCAAGAGGTCATTGCCTGAAATCAGAGGATCAGCGCCTTAATGCAGAGACGTTTAACCTCACTGAGTGAGTGGTTGAGGTTAAAGGGAATTTAAATATGCATGCGAGTTGTACAGAGATAAAGTTCATCTTTGTGGGACTTGTGGTTATCAAGGGGCAAGTTAAGGATCTTCTCGTAGTTATGGGGAAATATGAATAAACCTTGTACTTATAAAACCTGTGGATTTTTTTGTAGATTATAGACGTGTGGTCAGACCCATCGTACAAAAGAATTTCTTCAGTAATTGTACTCTCCATATATAATATTTAGAGGAGCTTTTTTCATTTCTTTTTAGATTATATGTTATGGTTGGCTCTGTATTAGTTCTTCATTGTACTGCTTAATTATTTCACTTGTGGAGAGTACATCATTGGGGTCTGAGGGCAAATCCGTGGTGGGCTGCTGGCCTCATGGAGACTGATTCACCCATCAACATTGAGAGGAAAGCAAGTTACCCAAACCCTCAATACCGTGTATTCTCTAGAAACATTCAAACAGTCTGATGAAGTCTCAAAGTACATTGATGACCTGCAGATTCCCAGTGGCTTAGATTTAATTACTTCTAAACTCAATCTCAATTCTCAAATTAATCTTGATAATGTAGCTGAAGTACCCGTAGGTCAAAATATTCTGTAAAAATCCCTCAGTGCTCAAATGGGCTAATTTTGTCTTTAAAAAGGGATTTGAAGAACTTTCCTTATTGCAAATATTTTTTCAGATTATATATTTTTTAATCAGATTTTGATAAAGCCATTGCAGGTGTGTTTGACACCTATTGGCAACAAATGTTGCATGGCGAGAATTATGGGTAAACCCTGATTTCGAGACGGTTAGTAGCTATGGCCTATTTGACTTACTCTAGCTAGTTAAACGGAAAAACCTAAGTTGTGGTTTTCTGCTGCTATGACAACAAAGCAATTTACCCAATCTGTAATCCTTCTGTAAAATGACTCCAGGCTAGAATTAAATAATATGTGAGAAAATCTGAACTGATTAAGGATTTATTTATGGACATCTAAGAAAAATTTGAATAATATACCTGGTCATATACTGTGAATATGTAAAGCAACACCTAATTAAAAGAAACAGCTATATACTGTGAAGGTAATAACAAGTCAATAAAAAAAATCACTGTCAGGCATATGGTTGGATGTCTGAAATTTGTTTTGTATGATATCTTTACTAAAGAAAGATATAAATACCGAATTTCATATATCTATACATAGTTCACTGGTCACGATGGTCACCCCTCGCATGGTGAACTGGTAAGTTGAGTTGAAGGCTCCATAAAGTTACTTCTCTAGTACTCTGTACACAAGACTTGTATTAGTTACAATAGTCATAATAATGGTAACCTTGACAATTGGCAAGAATGAGCACAAATTCAAAATAACAAATGTATCCTTGAAAACTGTAAAAATATCTGCAAACATGTGAAACTTTATCAAGGAACATCCCGAATCCAAAGAAAGTGTCCATGAGATTAATACTAGCAAAAGAGTCAAGGCCGTCTTTAACATGGAGCAGCTCTCCCGGGTCCGAGCTTACCGTAGATGCCTGTAGCAGCTGCTCCTTTTGCCCCCTCAGCAGCGGCTCTGTAATGTTATCCATTAGCAGAAGAGACCATGTGATGCAAAAAAATACTCAAAAAGTAGTTGGAAAATTCAGCCTTGTATCGCGTTGAGTAGAGACTACCATTTGCCAGTAGCCTCAACTCAAATATTACAAATGAGCAGAGGCGTTACATGGAAGATGCATAATATGATGTTTCAGCCCTGCTGCATAATATGGATGGGCTGTAAAGTGCCATCAGAAATCAGTCTTGGGTCAACGTAACATTCTGTCCCAATTAAGTAGAACTGTAATGTATAATGTGATGTATGCCTTTAAAAAATATGTATTGCATTCAGTCGAGTAATGATGACAGCGTTGTTTTTTTGAGTGGTGAAGTCATGTATAATATCTGTCTAGACAAGTGACCAAAAATGAGTGTTTAAACAAATATGTGTAGCTTATGTAAGCAGAGAGGTTACTTTGCAAATACAAATTAAGAGTAATTGTTCTAGTGCTTAGATAATATACTTTTATACAGCTACATGTTATCGGTTTGTATGTATTCTAACCCAATCTACTAGGCAAGCACCCTGACTCATTACCACGCTGCCTTGTGCTAAACATTAGAATGGCTTGTCTTAAGCAACCAGTTGCTATTGTACTATGTGCAACTTTGTATGTTACAGCATTGTAGAGAGGGATCTTGGCACCCGAGAGAAGAGCAGAGGTCACAACCCACACTGATGTCATATGCACTTCTGGTCATGGCCATACCTGGGAACTCTCTAGGTTTCACCTGGAGACTTCGGGAGAAGCACCGTTTCTCTGGCTCATCACCAGGAAAGTCCAGGTGACTTCCCCATCAAAAAGTGCGTGAGTGCTGCGATGTCAGCAGGACGCCCAGTGTGGTTAGTGAGACCGCCCGCAATGTCAGCGGGATCTCCTACCCGTATCCTGCAAGGGGAGCTCCAGATAGCCTGAGCCAGAAAGTTCCCAGGTATGGGCATGGCATCCAGGCTGCTTAAGCATGGCACTCACCTTGCAGCATCTGCGGCAGCTGCCCTTCTTGCCCTATGGAAGTTATAGCCCTGGCAATGCTCAAAGAAAATACATGTTTTTGCCGTAGGCCATAGCTTATACAGTCTAAACAAACATTGGTAAGAAAAAACACAAAACAGTTGTCCAGTTTGTATCATTCTCACAAAATGAAAAGGCCAGCATTGCTGCCAATGAGAACAGTGAATGAATAGTTTATGATTACTATCAAGTCTGTGGTATCCAGAAACTGTGGTTCACAAAAGAACTGGCCTCAAATTCCCAGATTTCCTACCTTTATCACAGGTCGTATTGAGTAAATAGCTCAGAAAAAGTACAAAGTACATTTATTCAATCTCAGGGTATAAATTCAAAGGTTAGACCAGCGTGGAAAGAACTTTCATCACTCTTTGATGACACTGAAACTTTAGCAATTCCTAAACTCTCATTTGGTCAAAAACCACTTAGTTTTCATACATGTCCCTTCCACACATGACAAATACTTAAGAAATAATCAATGAGAACCAAAATATAATTAGCATTTTTGAAATCAAATGCATGTTTGAATTGTATTTTGTAGGGCTTTTCTGCCGTTCTGTACAGCGATGAGGTTAATTATGTGAAACTGGTTCCTATGGTCTTAGCTGATTTATTTTTTGTTCCTATGGTTTTTCCTCACTTATTTTGCTTCCCCTCATGGTAATAGTGCCGTCAGCCTTGGGACTGACATGTTGGAGCTCGATTGCCACCTGACAAAAGATGAACACGTTGTGGTGTCACACGATGGAAACTTGAAAAGGTCGACTGGCGTCAACGTCAACATTTCGGACCTTAACTATAGTGTGAGTAACATGATTTCATTTTAAGGATATATTTAAAAATGACAAGTTAAATCAATTAAACCGAGGGGGTATATATTTTTTTCTAAATTAAAAAACAAATACAAGAATAAAACGCATTTGGCTCCAAGGTAACTGAGCTTGGACACAAGATTGCCCTGAATTTTACAAAAAATGAGGTTACTCATATTGTACCCACGTGCTCCATGGTGTTATGAGTGCTACTTTGTACCAAATACCATTGGATTTAGGTTAAGGCATTTGTTAAACTGATTGGACTGGCTGAGCATATTTCAAACAGTCTATGGAATGTCCATTATTTCTCTACACTTGGCAACAACTGGGACATCACGCGAGGTGCTTGGTGGCACCAGAACCACCATCCATGTAGTTGCACTACTTTACGGGCTCAGACAGGCTATTTACTGTATTAAAATAGTTTCCTGCTGGATATATATTAAGTCCAGGAAACATTGCAGTATGTTTAGCTGATTAACATTCCGCAGTTTGAGAGCTAAGTGAGGGCATGAGCATTTATCTAAAGACGCATTACCTCCCAAGAGGAGGAAACTAGGGTAAAGGCCACTATTCGTTAATTCTCTTAGCGTAAGCCTCGCGTACATCGCTATATGACTAAATAATTCAGATCTTTACAAGTGTAGCCTGTGATCTGTATATTGCTGGTTTTGGACTATTAAACAAGAAAGAGAGAGAATGCTTTCTGTGCTAATATGAAACTTAAACGTTTAAAGCAATGACTTGCGTTAACATTCTGTCCTCCCCAGAGTAAGCAGGATTTTAATATATTAACAAACACTGATTTCAATCAATAGGGCATAGAAACATCCCACGTCTCTTGCTAACATCATTTAAACAAACCATGTTGCAGATTTTAAAATTTAAGTAATATAACGTCGATTTGATCCTCTTACGTCCTGACTTAGAAATAGGATATGTTCTAAAGACCTAAAAGCTTAAAGCGAGCAGCCAGTCAGCAGGGATACCTTTAAAAGAGATGTGAGCAAAAATGATTTTATCCCTAATATCTTACAAGGTGGCTTATCTTGTTTTTGAAAACAAGGCCCAGCAAATCAAGTATTCACAAAAACATACAAACTGTGTTGCAGAAAAATGGCAGCAGGTGCTAAGTACTGACGAGTCAACATTTTACATTTTTGGCTGCAGCAGAGGGCAGTTTGTTCACTGAACGGCGGAGACAGAGTTGGGGATTTGGTCAGAATTAATGGTGTCCTCAATGCTGAGCAGTACAGGTAGATAAGTATCCATCATGCAATAGCATCAGAGAGGCATCTGATTGGCCCCGAATTTATTCTGCAGCATGACAATGACGCCAAACATACAGCCAAAGTCATTAAGAACTATCTTCGGCGTAAAGAACAAGGAGTCCTGGAAGTGATGGTATGGCCTCCACAGAGCCCAAATCACAAAATCATCAAGTCTGGTATTAGATGGAGAATCTACCTTCCAAATTCAGTGTGGAACTGTACCTAGAGGAATTAATGTTTTGGAGGCAAAGGGTGATCATACCAAATATTGATTTTATTTGGATGTATTCTCCCATTTTGCATTTAGATAAATCCCAAAAATAAGCTATTTTATTCACACCTTCCTAAAACTTTTTACTTTTATGGATAAAATTATTGGGATACCTGACCATTTCACCAACAGGGACTTTTATGACATAACATTCTAAATACATAGACATTAATTCGTAGTTAGTCCCTCTTTGCAGCTTTAACAGAGTGTTTGCGTGATAATTTTTGCTAATTCATCCAGTAGAGCATTTGTGAGATCCGGCACTGATGTTGGATGAGAAGGCTTGGCTCGCAATCTTCATTCCAGTTCATCCCAAAGGTGTTTGATGGGGTTGAGGTCAGGGCTCTGTGCGGACCTATCCCAAACTGTTGGAATCAATCATGTTCAAAATGTCTTGGTATGCTAAAGGGGGCATATATATGTCTTGTGTTAAAATGTAGCAGGCGCTCCTGTATAAAATGCTACTTGCCAGGGCTCAATAGCTGTCTCTGACCATCCTTGACCCTCCCCTCATGGGAGTGATTGTGCAGTTTTAACCCTTTCAACAGATGTGATCTCGCCATTTTAGGGGTTAATGTCTTCAGTCTGCAAAAGCTTGAAAATGTCTTAAGCGGCAATGATTTGGAAGTCCGAGATGCCTCCAGGTCAATTGCTGTGAGTTAGATTCTGCAGCCGTATAAACTGACAATGATCAGATCACTCCTTACTTGATGTCCGCCCTGTAACGGAAGCCAAGAGTCTGTAGCCCTCAGTCTTCTCCATGTGCCAAGGTATTGAAGGCTTCTGTTACACTCCCTCCCATAAGTGACAGCTGTCACACAGAGAGGTGTCATCCAAGCTAAAGAAAACACACACACAAATTTTGAATAAAAAAAAAACCCAAACATTTTTTTAATACATAATCATTGCAACTTGAACTATGGGTCACTTATTATTGATCAATGTCAGTGGCCTAATCCATTCACTTACAAGTGATTAAATGTTTTATTTTATTTTTCCACTTCACAACTTTATTATTCACTCAATGCATATTAATGCATTATGCATATTATTAATACTACATCTGGTACATTTTGGGCAGATAAAGCCATATTTTATCTCCTGCATAGTAGTGTGCCTGTGTGGATACTTACTAATATTTCCAGGCGTTCTAATGGTCTCCTCTGCACGCAAGTACAACACAAATGGAGAGCTTTCTTCACAGTAATTGGCTGCTGATATGAACATTGGAGACGATGGAGAGCGGTGGACATGCAGCTTCTTTTAAAGTGCCTTCAAATGCGTTATTGGCTGATGGGGCTCCGTGTAATTCTCCCATGTGGATCAAACCCAGGCCTGTTATACAACATGAAATTGCATTGTAATAGATTCCAATGTGAGAGGTCTGTCTCCTGCGTGAATTTAACCACTTTCTCCGTAAGAATTTTGTTTGCCAGTAAATGCAATGTATACGCTGGTCACTGGTAGAAAGTACCAAGCAACTGTTCCAGGTTCAGTGGGATGATCTTTATTTTGATCTTCATGATCTCGTTTAGCGTTTCCCTTCTCTTGGCTGAAAAAGGAAATCCTAAACTCCTATATTCCACAGTAGTGCCAGACTAGCAGGCTGGAACCTCAGCACGTAGCTGGCTTTCTATAGAACTATGAATCGTCCAGCAAGTGTCACAAATGAACATCTTTGTTATATTCACATAGGATCTTCATTTTATTTGTAGGAAAGAAACAATCGTATTAATGAGTATACTGAACACATGTTTATCTTTACAGGATCTCCCTACGTACCTGTGCCAACTGGATGTCACCTTTGAAAAGGGTAAACATCATAAACTATTTTCTATGAGTCTTTCGGTTCATTTGTTATGAATGGCCACCTGCTGTGCCACCACCTCCAGCTTTAATCGGTTCTAGGCTGGATATGTAGTCATGGAGCTGGGTTGGCCTATTTTGGCCTACTTTAAACTTGGTTTAAAATTAAAATATTAACTTAAAATTGTAGAAAATGTTTAAAGCTGCAAAATCTTCAACCAAGATCGCCTTTGCTCTTTAAAGGCTGGTGTGATGTTTACAGTGTCTGAGATAGATGAGGCACTTGTGGCTTTATAACTGTGCCAAATGATCATCAGCAGATGGCACAGCGAGGAGAGCAATGAGTCGGAACAGTCACGCCCGGGCCAAGCAAACATTCATTTGTCAGACATTGGAAAGAACATGCGAGGGCTGTCAGGGAGGGAACAATGCACTATAACCCGAGCCCGGATCAGTATACTTATCATTAAACATTTTATTAAAAGTTAAACATTTGTTTAAGCTACACAAAGGTATACAAGCCATGCAAAAAAACAAACAAAGCATTCCAGCTTGTCATGTGGGATGATACGCACTCAACGCCTTCTCCGTCAGGGGCTTATTAGTTGCCAGATATACGTTTTGATGTTCATCGGCATCTTTATTAAAGTCACACAGATATCTAACAATGCACAGCAAGGAAGAAGTGACCATCTTCATTACGGTTTCTGACAGAACAATGTTTTCAGAGATGCTCAGATGAGAAACAACATTTAAAAGCTTGTTCTGCTATTGAATGTTGAATATTGAAATGGAACAAAATGCCGCGTGGGCCATTTAGCTGAAGCACTCATTGATTTTCTTTGAGTTTTCATTGACTCTTTTTGCCCCTTTAATTTTTCTGAGCACTCAGAGTAGATGAGATGCCATAGGGCTCTCTGTCCAAAAAGCTGATGCCCTGTAGATGTTAAACACAATCTATGATTCCACCGTTCACCGCAAAGTTACCCGACACACTGAAGTCCCTCACTGGTCACACGGTTTGGATCAAAGCAGCAGCTGGTCAATTTCCAGTTTGCATTCTTTTGCCCTCCATTTTTTCTTTTTAAATGCTTGTTTGTTAATACAGTATGCATGCTAGGTTTTAACTTCTTAAGCAACTACTTGTTTGCACAATGTAGGGTTATCTTTAGTATTTCCCTAAACATTTCAATTAGCCTTTGGAGACTGGACTTGGACAGTCCCCACTCAAGGTCTTCAGTTAATGAACCTCTTGGACACTCCTTAAACATTATCAATACATTAGCACGTTTCTTTGGCTTTTTTCTTTATATCCAATGCATTGTAGCCCATTTGCAGCTAAATGTTACTAAGTTTCCCAAAATTATTCATATGTCCTTATATGAGTGACTAACAGCTGGTTACTAACAACCTTTAAGTCATCTACCCTATCATATGTGAATCCTGCTTGTGCTTGGCATCTACAGATGACAGTATGGGTCATAGACTCGGACATCATGTTGAGTGGACAGATTTACCTTTTAACATTCAGAGTCCCAGAGCTGTAAGAAATGCTTTGAAATTGCTTTGCCCCACTGTGATTTAAAAGGTTCCATTTGTTGGAAATGGGGTTGATCTGTTAGTGACAGATGAACTTTCCCCCAGATTGCTGCTGTGAAGCTGGAGAAGACAAGCGTATCCCATTGCTGCGAGAGGTGTTTGAAGCTTTTCCAGAGACACCGATCAACATTGACATCAAAGTGAATAACGGCATTCTTGTTAAAAAGGTATTCCGACTCTTCCATTCCTTATTCTACATTGATAACATCTTCAAGAGAGCGCCATACCAGTAGCTAGCAGAAATAATTCATATTTTATGGAATATTGGCTTACTGTCCATACACAAGGGCCAACTTTGTCTGAAAGGGATAACTAACAAATGAACACACATCTCTACATATACTCATACCTTACTTTACTCCCAATACTCACTGTGTGCTGTAACCCTACTACACCCTGTTACACCACCTCTGGAGTGGTAGGACTCAAGTTTCCCTCAAACAATATTTAAGTTAGGGAACCTTCCTTTTGTCTGTTGCCTGGTTTTACATTTTGGAGGCCATGTTGTGCCTCATAGATGAGGTCATTGTACAAGTGCATTTAACTCATAATTTACTGCAGGCAGCACCCTTACCAACCCTTTGTTCTACAAGTACCCAAACAACATCCATGTGCCAGCATAGGTCATTGGGTCCTCGTTATAATAAAAAGTATCCCCATGTACATATCCATAGAATACCTCCCAGCACATCGAGTTTCCAAAGGGGAGCACTGTGGCGGTAGCACCTTTTAGCGGACGCTTGTCGGTTCCTGAAGCGTTACGGCTGCTATCCCACTTCTCAGCTGGCTGGAGCTTGAGTTCTCTTCTTTTTCTGGAGCAGCTGAAATCATCTAGTAGCACAGCTTGCTTGCAGCCGAGACTTTATTATGAGAATTACACCCAGGAACATCCTTTATGAACCAGAATGTACAGTATATCTACAGTTTAGACCTAGACTGCTAAAGATTGAGACAAAACGGCAAGAATTATCTGCACATTAGAGAGTCAGTGGGGAGTGGAGAAGACTAGTGAGTGGTATTGTTTTAATAACGTAATAAGCAACGCAATCGCAGAGAATGGGTGAATCAGAGAGCCTGGTATGAGGTTGGTTTAGAAATAAACCAATATTTTCTCAGCTGATAGGAATGTGTATTTATACTCGTCGTAAATATTTGTTTTGTTGAGTGTTCTGCCCGGTGTGTCTGCTCACCGCATTTCTCTTTTATCGCTGTAGCAGCCGTGCAGTGTATGCAGTGTTAAGGGCTCATCAGGGGAATTGGTTGCCAGATGATTCACAGTGTGTGGCTAGTCTTGAAGAAATAGTGAATTCTCAAGCCCACAGCTGGAAAACTCCAGACTTATCTGGCAGTAGGCTTAATCAGCTGACGAAGTCTTACCACTCTTTGGAAACGCATGAAGACGGGCAAATTATAATATTGATATCTGAAAGGAATCTAAACGATGTCTTATGTATTGTTGCTCCTTGAGAAAGTGGTCCATTAATCTCCTGCCGGTATTAACCAGTGAGATGGACAGTGCCACTGTGTGAAGAACCCAACCTCATTTAATCGTCGCTCATTCATGACCAAGCCGGTGTTTATAGAGGTGAATCGCGGCGGGCAGACTTTCTCTTTGTTTTAGGTAGCGGGAGGGTCAACATAGAATGCAATCCGTTCTTTTAGGGAAAGATTAGAACAATCTGTGATTTGAGCTCCCGGCTACCCACGAGTATCCTCCGCCTGACGAGTCGACGATATGAGGGTGCTTATGGCGGTCGAGTTGTGGAGATGATATGGTGATCTATGTATTCTGATTGTCTCACCGCTGTGGTCAAGTGTAAAGTTTCTAAACAATTCCATGAGTGTAGATTACTGTTTTTTACGCACATAATTCGATAGGGCTACTTTTTAGGTACTAATATTAAAGGTTATGTTTTATAAGCACGCAGTTTCCTGTTATAATGTACTTGTTTTGCCCACTAACCACAATATATGCACTTGCTCCCCTTTTATCAGGAAGACAAATGCTTCTTTCCATGCAGACAACAAGATATCTTAGAATCAAGATGTATTTCTCACTTTCTCAAAGCCCTTTTCTATGTAGCCGCGCTTCGCCCCATTACAAGCGTTGGGATAAATTAGCATGATTTCTGCAAACCAAGATCTGAAAATGTGTAAGCAAACATCCCATTGAGCCGCATTGGAATGAAACCATTACAATGATACGTCTTGTACTGCAGGTGTCGGAGCTGGTGAAAAAGTACAACAGAGAGCACCTGACCGTGTGGGGCAATGCAGACTATGAGATTGTGCAGAAATGTCACAAAGAGGTAAGTGGTGGCAAAAACAAAATATTTTTTATTGTCAGTTTATAAGTAAAAAGCGGTATTTTAGCCTTAGGGAATTGGAGATCTTTGGCAAAAGCTGTCAAAATTAGAATGTTTTCTTTTCTAAAAATCTTTGTCCCTAATGTACAAGGCTGCCAGAACCAATAAGGGGAGAAATAACTCAACAAACGAGCGCAATAAGCGCTATTTGTTGTGAGAACAGGAAGTTAAGATGACTGCTCCCGTGGTATAAATATGAGTTGGGTCTCTAATATTATTTTAATATGTAAACACTGTGTTATGTAGGTTTACTTATTGTACTGGACCGTGAAGTGTAGTGACAGCCCTACATTAAGCTGTCACATGTTGCTGCTTTTAGTTATTTGTCCTTCTTTTATGCCATTAACCCTCTGGATGCTAGAGGCTTGCAAATACATAGTTCATCCGACTTCGATATCTCCATGGTTTAAGTCAGCCACAGCTTGAATACTTCCCATTTTTTCACTTCGAGACTAAATGAAATATTTTTTTTCGCCATCTCATACGGTATCATCAAGGAGGGGAAGTTTAATTCATGTGATTGTGTATATTTGTTTTATGTTGCACCTTTCTATGATATTTATGATACATCCTTGTTTTTCCAGAACTGTGACATCCCCCTCCTCTTCTGCTTTCAACGAGTATTACTCCTGGTGGGATTATTTTACACAGGACTCCTGCCTTTTGTCCCCATACGAGAGCAGTTCCTGGAGATTCCAATGCCCTCTATTATAATGAAGTAAGCAATAAAATACAATGTCCTCCATTTTGTTACAGTATCTGAGCAAGCATGTAGGTCCCAGCGTATATCATTGGTAATTACTACCAACTGGTATGTTCTGGCCTAAATCAGCTAGGCCTAGACCTACTGCAGCTGGTCCACGATCCGGTGGTAAATGGCCCAATTGGGCAATCAGGCTCATTGGGCCGGTTACAAGAGAGATGATCCATTTACACTATGAAGGACCATGCTGAGCCGGCATATCCTCCGTAGCATGCTGTTCCCAGTGACCGCACATCCTCAACGGTGGAGCTCAGCAGTAATGCAGACAGGAAAGGCCACAACCACATGGCCAGTCCTGAACATAGAATGAATTGTTTGGGTAAATTTGTTTAAACTTGATACAGATATAATTATTAAATAGATGTGTCGTTCAGAGACTTCTTTACTACTTCCACGCAGTGAGTAACCGGGAAACGTAAAGTAAGTAGACCTAAGGAAAGAGGAAATCATAATGAGACAATGGAAAGGGATCATAAGGACAGAATAATGCATTGTAAGCTTATCCTTCTGTACCAGTAGGTTGTAGTCATTTATTTAATTAATAATTGTGTATACTGCCAATTTTAATGTTATTTTTATCTCGCATTTTACTATTGTGAATGTAATGTACTAAATGCTTGGTGAAGCCTCATAAGAAAGTAATCCAACATGACCTGAAGATGCAGACAGATATAGGCACATTATTTACTGGCATCTTACCCATATGTACAAGGACACTGACAGTTCTGATCAGTAATGACAGGCTCTCTCAACTTAAAGGGACACTCCATTTGCCATATGTAATGTAATGCATACGATAGTGGTCCCTTTAAGTTTTTGTGTGGTCGGTTTTGTAAATGCATTGGTGATTCTGCAGAATCCCCTCCAATCCATTTGCCCCCTTCTTCTCCCCAGCTTAATGCCCTGCAGGAGAGGCATTTGGCCAAATGTATCTCCCTGCACATGGTGCACTACTGAGTGCAATGGCTCTGCTGAATGCTGGGGGGGGGGGTTAATCCCCAGATGGCATGTGTAAAGTCTTTCCCTTGGTCTCAATGGGAACACTTTCCTGCTACTTATTGACATTAGACTGTCCCTTTAATGACCTTGGCTGAAGTGAAGGACAGCAGCAGTGACATTTTCTTTCTCTTATGTAGTAAGGGATAGCCTTATACGTGTAAGGCCTGGGGTCTAGTGCCTCGTACGAACCTCGGATAGCAGAAATAAATACTTTTGCAATTTCACGCCTTTTCTACAGACTTAAAGATCCCTCAAAAATGAGCAGAAGTCACAAGTTTGTGGTGTGGATGGCAGATGCGTAAGTATCTTGGCATTTCAATGCATGGATCTCAGTATGCCTGCATTGCTCTTTTTGTTGAAATGTATTTTCAATGCTCTCGCACAAAGTGCCCGGCCGGTTCCAGTAGTAATCTGAGTCGGTTATTATGGGTCTGACTCGTGAAGATGTATCAGGCTGTCAATGCTCTGCATTGTGTAGCTTTCCATTGATTCAATTCCGGAGGAAAGGAAAACAGTCTATACAAAGCAGATTGACTGTACGTTTTGTTTAAATTGTAGGTGAAAGAGCCACAAAATATTATATTATGATGTGTGTTATTTTGTTCTTACATAACATATAGTCTTAGTATAAAAAGTCGATCACACAAATGAAAAACGCCATCGCCGCACCCTTGTCATGCAGTATGAATGACCAAACCCAGGACTGAGCTGGTCCGGCGTAATTCAGCAAGATTTATGTTGTGCTCTGATCTCCATAACTTATAATAAGTTGCTACAACTGACGAGAAACCCACTGAAGAGTGCACAAATCACATAAGAGGTTACGGAAAATAATGATACACGTGCCAAGCTGAAATGTCCTCCTCCCATCACAGCAACCGATGGAATGGTCCAGTGACCAGAATCGTAGCGCGTATTTCCATTAGATCCAGATGATTGATAAAACCACTCTTCATACGTTCTACCACGATGTTTTAACAAGTACCAGAAATGTAGCTTTAAGTATATATTTCCTACCAAATGTCTTCTGCTCATGAGATGCAGTTATAGAAAGGCATAGATATAGAACATACCTTAGCCGTTATCAAATATTGATCTGGTTTGATTGAAACAATGAATGAAAACACATTAATATAGATTATTCTTACTGCAAAACACAGCCCAATGGTAATCATTATATTTATTGAAAGTAAGATATCATCATCATCATCATCATCATCACATCACTGAGTTGTTTCCTGTTACAGGTTAATCATGAGAAAAAGTTTGTTTGATCACCTTAAAGCAAGAGGAATTCAGGTAGAGTATTTTCAATCACGGACGTCTCAACATAAATAATTACCCAAATGGTTATGGCTGACGGTCATGCTCTGATAAAATGTTATAAAAACATTATTTTAACAGAATGCAAACATCTTAGCGGCCTTTCTTATTAAAGAGGAATCTCTTACACGTTTGTTTCTGAAAACAAAAAAAAGCTTCACAATAAATTAATATATATATTAAATATATAATACATATGCTTTTAGGGCACCTATGTCTCCATTATTAATGGTGACATGCGTTTGTCGGAAATGGGATATATTTGGGGAAAAAGGGGATTCCAGGTGCCGACACACCTTCGTCTAGGGGTTAATATCTTAAGTCCAGGTGGCTCGAATAATCACAAGAAAATACTTCTTTGATGGGAAAATGGAGGGTTTAATGCTGTAATGAAGCCTATGAAGGCTAACACACACAGGGTTACATTGGGAATGAAGTATGTAAAGATTGTGTCTAAGTGCAGCAAGGATGGAAAGCTTGTGTCTAAACTAAGAACATACAGGGAGTTCTTATAGGGTGGGATCAAAGGTACATTACTATTGGTTAACTAATAGCAAAAGACAATACTATCACTATTACACAACATACAATTTACAATCCTATAGATAAACTTGTCTCAAAAGACAATACATACAATTTACAATCCTATAGATACAATCCTAGGGATACAACATCAAAAGACAATAGTCACACACTATCACACACTATTTACAAATAGACTATACAGACAATGTAATTTACAATTTACAAAGTTGCCCTTTGATGTGGGCTTCGGGGGCTACATTTGCACTTAAATAAGTCTCTGTCCTTTTTGTGATCATGTGAATTGTACTGGCCAAATATTGTTTGGTTAGGTCAGATCACTTAATTAACATAATTATGTTATAATGCTCCTAAGGTGTCCGACGTAGTCTGCATGCTACCTCCACAGCGTTAAGAATATATATTGCAGGGCTGCATGAATAGATTTTTATTACCAATTACACTATACATACAGGTATTTATGTCAATTAATCCAATTAATGCCTCCCTGTGCACCACAAATCCCTGGAAAATAGCCCTTTTTGTCTTTGATTCAGGCATTGTGCAGGCAAATCTGCTGCTACTTCCAATCAAAAGCACATGTGCCAGGACAGCCGAGAGTCACTTAATGAGCCCGGTTGACAGGACTGTCTCACCAAATACGAGACTGTTGCCAGCTACGCCTGTTCTGTTGTTGCATGTAGCTTACGTAGCAGTCTGTATTCTTATGTATGGTTGCACAGACGTGTTCCCCGTGACTTACGCAGCCTTTTCTCATCAGGTGTACATATGGGTACTAAACAATGAAGAGGAATATAAAAGAGCTTTCGACCTCGGTGCCACCGGCGTTATGACGGACTATCCGACCAGGCTGAAAGAATTCCTGGAAAACCACGCGCACTGAAACGTTACATCAAACGCCGAGCTGCAGGAAAAGGTCTTCTCCGGCCATCTGATTGATATCTTGCTGTGCATTAGGGCCATCATACCTCACTCTCAATGTAGTAACCTATGTATTTATGGGGATCATGTTATAGTTTACATTTTGTAAATAAGCCGAATCAGGACTAAACCTCAGTACTGTATATTTAAAAAGTAAAAAAAACAAAACATTTTTTAATATAAAGAGAGTCTGACATGGAATGTACTCAGTATTTAATCTGTTTTTATTTCGCTTCTGGCCACAGATTATTTTCTTTGAAAATAAAATAATTCAGCCTCGTAGAGTAGGGAAAACTCCCCGTTTTATTATTTAAAAGAGCAATAGAGCTGTTATATTCTTAAAGAGGAGAAAAAAAGCAAGGATTATGTCAGAAGTGTTCATGTGTTAAACCAGAAGACCACCCATGATCCTTTAATGTATAGAACAGAGAATAACAGATACGTACAGAAGTCGTTCGTGCTGATTTGACTATTTTATTGCATAAGCCCCAGTGCGGAAACTTACTGTATGTTTAAGAAAAAGTGGCCTTAAGTCCAGCTTTAAGTAATTAATAGCGTCAATTTTTTTACATTTTTTTAAAGATTATTTTAAATTTCCCCGATTACGTGTACGGCCCTTGGGGTTAACGATCTGGGGTTTGCATAGGGAGTGAAAGCATCTTGTTATGTTATTGTTGGGAGGAATAGACAAATCAGTCCGATGTCTCCGCGTATTGCATCGCAAACCGCAGTTCATGTTGTCGATTTGAGTAAACTATGTTTTAGGCTTCTGATGCTGCTACTACAGTCTGCACACTGAATACGTTCAATATGAGACAAAACGGGCAGCGACTCCAGGCCCGGGATCACCTTTGGAGCGCACAGCAGCTGTCCCTTGGACTCCTTCAACCCCTGCAATGTAATTATTTAAATATTCACCGGGACGTAGCGTATGCAAGACAGCCAGACGTATTCCCCTCTACATGTCTGACGTTATGCACATGCATGATCTCAGAACAAGGGTACAAGGGGCTTTCCAAGGGCCGCATTTTAATTCAAGACTGCCCTGGATTTGTAAATTGCCAACCCAATTTTTGCTTTCTCGCTTTCGCTCCATGCAGCCTACGGAAAGCCATTTCTTATACCCTTCCACGGCCGTATAAAATATTACATGCTCGTTCCAATACAAAGCCATTATTTGGGATAAGGTTCACAATGTTGATATGCATGTCCTATTTTGTTAGAAATATATTAATAGATTTACGACTATTCTTACATCTCAGTAGTGAATCTATTTCTATGCGTTGGTAAAAAGTAAAGGCAGAATTTTGAGGGCCCTTGGAAACCCATAAGCCATTAAAACCATAGAGAAAGCGCGGTAACATTAACCTGATCTGTTTCACTGGTTTGCTAAATCCCTTTTCGCTCTATCATTCTGTGTAATATAAATCATAAGAAACATTCTCTAATAAAGCCTCTTTTTTATACAAGTTGAATTTTGCTTTATTTACAAATTCACAAAAAGAAGATGCTGGAGTCATCTTAACATCAAATGTATAACTTATATAGGAGACTAGTCTAAAGAGAAAATTATTCTTTATCATTCAGTTTTTTATGCAGTCCTACCAAGCTACAGCATGGATACAGTTTGTACAGGTATCACAGATATTCTGGAATAGGTTTACGTAAAAAGTTAAAACGCCTTAATAAATAGTTTAACTGGTAATTGTTAACTATTGTAGCTGGAAACGATGAAAGGTTTTTGAATGGAATATCTTCATAGACGTTCAGTGGTCATTTAGCACTCCTGTGTTCCAATGGCACATTGTGTTCGCTAATTCAAGTATAAGTTTAAAATGGTCATTGATCATTAGAAACCCTGTAATGATGTTACAGCTAGAAATTTCCATGAAAACAGCTGTGACCCCAAACTTTTGAATAGTAATGTGTGTATATATATATATAATATATATATATATATATATTTTATTTATTTATTATTATTAAATTTTTTTTTTTTTTCTATATATTTTTTTGAAGTCAAGTAGTACCGGCATAAGGTTTTTCCATACAGTACAGTAATCTAAGGAAAATTTAGTGCTATGTCTCCCTCTAGAGTGCAGTATTTCAATTTTTTAGTTAAGAAATAATGAAGCATTGCCAAACACTAACTTACATCCCCTGAGAAAGCCTAAAGACTTGTTTTTTGCCAGAGAATTCCAATTACCGGTAATAAAATAAATTCCCATTTCACATTTTTTTTTATTAATAATAGAAAAAAAGCAGACAACAAACAATGTAACCAGCACTGGAACTACACAAATTAAGTTTAATAGAATCTGATTTTATTTTTTTCTATATTCCATTAAACAATGTTAATGGGTATCAAGGGACTAAAGTCAGAGAATACCAAAATGAAACATTTTGTATTTAATTTGTCATTTGTGATCTGTTACAGTTTTTGTCATATTGAACTGAGAACAAGAATAAAGTAAAAACCGACACCATTCGAAATAAATCTCCTGCAGTCTGAACACACATGCATTTTAGATTAATGCTATGGGGTAATGTGTTACAATTGTACATTTCTAAAAAAATGATGGAGACCAGAACAAGAAAGAGGAACTGCTGAATTCTGTAGTCCAAAGACTCTTTCCAAAAGAGTTTGTTAAAAAGATATCAATGCAGTTCTGCGCATGTCTGGCCGGAACGTCCCATAGACAAATATATCTTATTCTGCTCTGTTTATTCATCAGTGTCCTCAAATTCTGGAAACAAAAAATAGAAGATAATTTATTAAAAATTATTACGGTATGTAGTATTTATTCTGGTTACATTCTACTAGCAGGGAATATTGTTATTTGCATCCCAGGTAAGTTCCCAGGTTGGCTACCCGGGGCTCTCAATTTGGTTTATAGTTCCCCGGTTATACGCCACCAATTATTATCCACAAACCTAATAGATTTTCTCAAAAATCTTTAAGATGTTATCATTGACTTGCTATGCAGTATAAATGTCCAAAACGAAAACTTTTAAACTGAAAAGTAAATAAATCATGCAGGTCCATCTCAGACCTTCTCAAAAAGGATAAGCCCATATTTGCCCTATGTAATGTGCCTCTCTCCTACAAACTCTTCTCCCTGATAAGACTATGCATCGCACAGTGGAAACAGCCTTCCTGGTATTGCTTTCCTGCATAATACTGATATACATACATACATACATATATAATATATATTTTTTATTCTCACTGCATCGCAATCTAAAATAGAAACCCAAGATGGCACACTTCATATACTCAGACATGATTAATTCAGCACCCAAAGCACAAATTGAAAGTATTTATTCATAGGACAGTATGAGTACAAAGCCCTGCGTACATCAACTCGACATCTACTTCACTATTTGCCTGATAATATTAAGGTTCTTCGTTTTGAGATCTTAGCCAGAATCCAGCCTTGGACAGAGGTTTATCTGACTTGCCAAGATTGGGGTACTTTAATGTATAAGCAAGCTAATTCTTTGCTTTGTTAAATGTATGTTTTTCATCGGCACCCCAATTAATTATTTTTGTGCTTGTTAGGGTGTACTTCCTTTTTTGTATTTTTGAGGGTCTACAAAATAAAGGTTATTTATAATCAAATATGTTATATTTTCTATAAATGATGTAACAAGGATCCTGTGGTTTCCATACCTTCTCCGCTTTTCCTTTTTCTCCATGGGCTTAAATCTAGTCTTGGGATACTGGTGCAGTTCACAAAATCTCTTGGGTACTGGTTAGCCACAAATACATTTTGAGGGACCTTAGTAATCCTTGTGTTGTCACAGATGATTCTTGACATTGTCGCCCTCTGTATTGCATTCAGTTGAGCCGCCGTGAACTCACCCGCCTTCTCGTAGTAAAATCTGCAAAAAGAAATGTTTAGAATTAAGCAGCAAAGAGGTTTTGGGTTTAGTTAAAGCCCTGTCCACTTCTATATGTATTGTGATTAATTCCTAGCCATTGCTAGCATTTTCTCCATACTCCAGTCCCTGCTTATTTTTAATCCCATGACTCACTGTCAAATATTCCTACAAAAAACTACTGGAGACCCAAGGAAGCCTGAAGTGTAACTCAAGTTTTGCCACGTAATAATGTCATAGTCTTTGGTTACTGGAAATTTCAATTACATGCAAATGGTGTTACTGAGATTGTAGAAGTTACCTGTCCCCATCACGGGTCCTGCGGAACTGGTCCCCAATCAAACAGGCCAGCAGTTTGCCCACTCTGCCACCTGTGACCAGCGGCTCAGCAACAGCACCCATCCAGATGTCAATATTGTTGGGTGTCCCGTACAGCGACATCAATTTCTGAGCCAGTTGTCTATTGCCCATCACTTGAGCCAGTTGTGTGAGATTTTGAGGTTGAGAAAGCCCACAAAATCTCCTAAACGCATTGTATCCTAAATAATTACAAAATATAAAAACGAGTCCGCTGAAAAAGTGAAAAATATATACAGATAATATACACGATCAGGAGGAAATCAAAAAATATGCTATGTTGTTATTGTACTTTGGTATTGTGGCTTCCACCATTAAGTTCTCAGGAGGGATGTTGGGAGAGCTGAGGATTTTGTAGAAACTGTCAACCACATGAAAGGCATGGAAAAAGTAATGGAGCAAATTCAAATATATTTTTAAAGAGATGGAAATGCCAGGGTAAGAGGCCATGGAGGGCTGGCAATAATCAACCTGGGGAAGAAAGTTCAGCCAAGTGGCCCAGAAATATGGCAGCTCAAACCATTGGAAAACAACATGCTCAATGGTGATTATCTAGTCCTGCTTACAGTGGTTTTCATGCGGTCCAGGGAGATTATTTTTATGATGCCCTTCATAAAGCCTTCAGATGGAAAATCCTTAATTGCTGAAGTATGGCACATGCATTTCTAAATACCAGATAATGCTTTTTGTGTATATTTATTGAACAATTTAACATATTATTGTTATGCTTTTTAGATAAAGGAATCCTTTTGGTATACCATATAGTTACCTGGTAGCCCATGGTCTCGGCCACGTTGCATATTGATGGCACCTAAATCAAGGCCAAGTCTTTTGAAAAGCTCAAAGAGATGTTCGCGTAGCTCATCAACCAAAATCTGGTTCTGGCGGTTTAGTTTGGCCTTATTTGCCATAAGGCCACGAAGAAGAGGGTCAACACCACCTGTTAGAGAAATGATGGAGAGTCACAACATTAGAACAAATTAAGTAAAATTGTGACAAATATACAGGATAGATGGATAGATATATACAACACTATAAAAGAATACAACTACTATTTTTACCTTCTCTTATCACCCTCCAAGTATTGAAGAAGGTAAGGTGAAGAGGGACTGGTGGAAGCCTTGATGAGCTTCTATAATTTTCCACCAGCCGGTAGATGAATGGTTGGATCATGGTGTGGCCCATACGAAATACTAAACTGAACACATTTGATGCCCCAGGGTTTACAGATTCATTGTATCTTCCATAACGAGGGAGCACACGAGACATTTCAGGTCCCAGCAGCAAAGGAAGCCAATCCCTGTAGTTTATTTTCTGCCAAAGTAATAACATAATTATTTACAAGATGTTCCCAATGTACTATATATATATATATATATATACATACACATACACACATAAAATTATGTAACTGTATTATTTGCAGATTCAAGGCACACTCTTCATATGGCGTATACAGTATATGCTTGCTTACAAGATGTATATATGCGTACAATATACAAATTCAAGGTGCACTCCATGTGTCTGGGGCCTGTAAATCGGAGAAGCCCCCGTGCCAATCAGATCCCGGCCCCATGCATGCACCGGTCCTGGTCACCCCAGTAACTGAGATGCCCTTCAGAAGAAGAGTGGTAGCTCGCTCAGAGAGCATGAGCTGTGCGGAAGACAAAGGCCATGCGGGGGGTAAGAGGGATGGGGGTTATCATACTAAAGCTGTGAGAGTTGGAGAAGCCCGAGTGCTGTCATGGAGAGATAGACATGGAGACATATAAGAGGGAGAGAGGGAAAAATAGATATCTGTTAGAAAGATAGCATGTGTATGTGGGGGGGGGGGGGTTGTTAGTATATGGTGGTACAGTGAGTGGGAGGTTGTTAGTGTATGGTGTTAGCGTGAATGTTTAGCGTGAATCCCACAATTTGGGAGGCAGGCATATTTTCACTATATATATTATATTATATATATATATATATATATATATTGTGAATCTAGCATAGTACTGTGAACACAATGAACCATTTGGTATAGGACCGGCCCTGCATGTACAATATATATGCACACATTATTCCTTAGCTGGAACTGCATCTGCTGAACGCTTATTCTAGATGTCAGACACCTTAGTGGAACCGCTAGTGGTAAATAGTAAAAGTCTTGCAGGAAGATCCCTGTCACAGAATGACAAGCAGTCGTTACCTGATTCACTGCTCCAATAATTTTCCTTGTCTCTTGGAATAAGATTTCTCCAGTCCACCTCGGGTTTAGCCTGCGCAACTCTGTAGCTATACGGTTGTGTTCCCGTACAAAGATTGTATGAAATGCAGTAAGTCCAGGCTGCTCACTCACACGAGTATCCCCTGCGAACACAAGTAGTAATACATTAACTGAATCATAGTTACCGTTGCATGTGTATATGCAGAATTAATATGCTAAATAAGTACCTCTCAATTCAGCTCTTAGGGTATCTATAATAACAATCCTATATCTCTGTTAACAAAGGAAGTAAGATAAGTTTAAAGTGTTTATTGTGGACGTGTGTGGATGTTAATGTAAGTGTCTATATATTGCACCAGCCAAACCACAAGCTAATATATAGACAAAAAGATACCGTATACTTATGTAAAGCTGTAATCGACATTGATTACCCATCACATTTTATTATATTCACATTGATTTGGTTTTTAATTTGTTGGTTGATGATGTTATAATTGTAGACAAGATACGCGTTTATTATATACCAGGATTCTAATCCGACTGACTCTTTCCAAAACTCACCTGCAAAAAAACAGGGCAGACCAGACGTTTTGTTTGTTAAGCGACAGAAGTCTTCTTCACCACCAGATTGAAAAGGCAAGTAAGCGAGGCCACCATCGGTGAACCGGTTATTGACCGCCATCAGGCCCAGTTGATTGCTATTGTTGCGGAGTTCAGAGGCTACTTTATTGGTGCTGCCATAGATCTGGCTGGCATCTATGTACGAAGTAAGAACATTCATCTGCTCACGTACGGGACTGCCCTTTACACAGGCTGGAGAGGAACGGAACAGCGGTATACAATCTGATCGATTTCTTATTCGAGGATCATTTGGCGGAATCTGTGAATTAAAAGGACACTCTCTTACTATTTCTTCCAAAGAGGATTGTTATAAATAAATACTTTATGTAGTTTAATATCCTTCACTGAAATAGCTTGTTGAATGCAAACTTGTGCATAAAATCAATAGAAGGAATAAAACAAAATTTAAAATGTCTCTTGAAGAGGATTCCACCAAAATCCCAGTTGCCATGTTGAATCGATGGTTTGTTGTGGCGTGTCTGGAATGTGGCTAATGTTTGTCGACTTGCAGTCTGATCTTCTAATAAATAGGTATACACAAAAGTATTTAAAGGATTACCCGTAGGGGGAAGCAGGGTGGTGCACGGGCACAGCTGACATCACAATCTATGCCCTTCAAGAAGGAAGACCTTGCTGGAGTCTCTGGGGCTAAGTCAAGGTCATGATCAATCCACTGTCCCCACTGCATGAACATGAGAGACCTTCGATTGTCCAGCGTCTGTTCTTTTTCGGGAAATCGGATAATTTGATTGGATACATCTCGTGCCTGTATAAAAATCAGAAGTCAGTATCAAACATTTACAGAAGAGCTTTCTCATCTCCACGTCTAACATCCTCCCTTACATTGTGTGCAAATTCCTTATCATCTGTACTATTCTGCAAACCACTCCATTGTCACCTTCTCAAGATCCTTAGACAAACACGCAAAGCTCTGAATATTATTGCCCATACTTACTCCAATCACATATTTGTTCTAATCCTTTCTCCCCTTACTATATGTGTAGCCCTTCATAATGGCAGCACCACCATGCACGTTGTCCTCATCTATTATATCTAATACCCCTCTGCTCTTAACTGTCTGTCTACAGCAGGTACTCTAACTTTATTATGTTTTTATTGTGTCAAGTGTGATCGTACCTCTTGTTACACAGCACATAGAACTTTTTGTAAAGTGAATGAGTCTTGGAAGAGCCTGTGGTTTTGGGTTACCCTGCGTTACCAATAAGAAAAATCATTCCTAGTACTGCCCCCCAAAAAAGAATGCCTCATTCCATTTTTTTTTACTAAATGCTTAATTGTCAGCTAAGTTTATTGCCATAGACAATGAAACAAACTATCCACTCTAAGAATGTTACTGGCTGGGGATAACCACAAAAAAACATAATTAAGCTTGAATAGTAAAACCTGTGTTGGGTTATCACATACGATTACATATGGTTGGGCTAGGACATGATATTGTTAATAAATCCAGTTTTGATGACATATTTAGTACTATTGTGACAAGGGTCAAGTTGGCGTCATTTTAGGGGATATATAAATAATATAATCTCCTCACCAGAGGTAATTGGAATCCATTGATTTTTCGGTTCTCTGTCCAGCCTTGGGGAAGTGATCTGCCATCTTCATACTGTGCTGGCAACAACCGTGAATACGGCTTTTGGGAAACCCCAAAGTCGGGGAATCTCCTGTGAACAGGGAAATAACCATAAAGAAGCTGCTTGGATATTAACATATATAATATTTTAAAAGGTCATTTAAGCTTGGTGTAAATATACAGTAAAAGAAGAAATGATGGAGGTTATGCGCATGTAACAAATTATTAACAAAGTATAAATTAAATATATGTTATTACATGTATTTTTTTTTAAATATGGTTATGGACTAGTTAGGGATGTTATTGAATATGGGAATCGGTTGTGGAGGTGGACCAAGTATCTGGCACTGACAGGTAAGATAAGCCTCATTAAAAGTGCTAAATTTGCTTAAAATTGTGCTGAATTGTGGGATGCTTTATGTATAAGTAGTGTTTGAAAGTTTTTATAGTGGTTTAGAAATGTGGAGCTCCCTCTCCACACATGTGTTCAGTTTCTGGGTCTATTACCAAATAAATGCAGGTCACAAGTACTGTATTACATATAATATGAGCGCTAAAATGATAAAGACACCCATTATTTTACCTGTTGTTGCATTCACCGGTGAATGTGCGATATCGACTGTTTGGACAAGTTTTTGGCAATTGCAGGAAAGCACATCCGGAAACCTTGTATAGCGTGTCTAGCTGGTTTGCTGTCAACACATCTGTTAAATACAATGAAGGATATGTTGAAATTCCCTGTGAGACAGTTACAAGCCACGTAACCCTTAACATATGGTGAGAACTCAAATATAGTGGTACTGAGCATATCAATGTGGAGGAATCTTGTTAATGGAGCTATTCATGGGAAATCTTGAAGGTTCCAGGAATCGCAGGTCTCAAGCTCCTGATCTCAAGGTGATGATGCACTGGACTATGCCTGCCTGACTCCACTTACTTTCTACACATCTGAGTGTGGCCATAACCCTTGACATAGTGGGCACAGTCTATCCCACTCTGGTTCCACTCTTATAGGGAGGAGGAGACCAGACAAGTTCCTATGTAAGTCACCAGAATTAGGAATCTGCACTATGTAAGGCTTGTGGGGTAAATATACTGAGGTCCTTCTGGCTTACAGAACATTCTCTTTATTTATCTACTTTCTTTAATTTTTAATGCATAAGAAAATGTAAATAAATGTTTTTCAAATGAAAACATGTGACATCTGGTACCTGAGATGTTGAAGGGTCTGCTGTAGATGCTCTTCACTTTCTCAGTTAGAAGTTCAAGGGTTGTATGCATGTAGTCAGCAGCCCTAATGTGTGTCCTGCTGGTGGCCACTGGTTGTTTGAAATATGCCATGACATCACTAGGGCTCACAGATTTGCTTTTCAGTCGATTCTTGAGGCTGGGAACACATAGTTATCCATGTATTTATCTTATATATATGACTGCATAATATATTGAGAAATGTTCAGTTACAGATTATGGTAAATTGGATAAGTAAAACATGTCACTTCTAAAAGTTTTTAGACCAAAGTAGTGCTCTTTGCCCCTTCCCCTTTCCTTCTCGAGCCCTTGGGGATGATGCAAGTGTGATAACAAAGCTCTAGATCAGTAATTCGAGTGAAACAGAAACGGTAAGCATCTAAAAGACCGGTGTTTATCTGAGGAGATCCTGAAAACATACCCTGTTGGGTATACTTGAGGATCAAAATCTTTTTCTGAGCAGTTATGGTTGTATGTTAGGAAAGCTGCTCATTTTTATCTGTGGGGAAGAGAGCAGTTCTCTGTGGACTTTTAGTTACAAAATATAAAACAAAGACTTGATTAGCCTCTAGGTAGAAGTGCTAAAGACAGGTGGGTGATGTTGTTGCACACAACAGGTCTTCTTTGTTTAATTAATGGATTACAAATAGATAAAGACCCCACCTCAAAAAAAGGAAAAATACAGAATTTAGTTCTCAAGACATCACTGGCATAATCCACACTAAATTACAAGAAAATTAAACAGAATGACTTATAAAAGTAGACAATGAATAAACTAGTGCCCAACTGGTTTAACTTGGTCAGAGACGGAAGATGTACTAAAGCTCTTCAAATCGCTCTCATCACACAGAACACCTTACTCAGTCACACTCACTGCCCATCACTGTGTAAGTGTGGACTGAAAATGTGAGGTGGAGGGGCTCTGCTGTGATGTAATACATAGTGGAGGGGTGACAGGACTCTAGGCAGCTGTTGTATTTGAAGAAACTTAACCACAGTTTTTAGGAAACAGGGAGCATTAAAGAAGAAAACAAAATGACAGATAGCTTTCTTTTACTTTTTGGACATCACAAGAAAGTCTATTGCCAGGACAAGATCTTACAGTTCACGGGTGTGCTTATAGGCAGTGTCCACAAACTTCTTTGCTTCTTGTGACGCTCTTAGGATAACATCATTGTCCAACTCCTCAATCCCATCTAAAAAATACAAATAGCAAAGCAACCGTATTAACAATTTAATATAACAATAATACTTAAAAAAAAGCCTGTAGTCCAAAGTAAAATGCATTGGTAATTAATCATAATACATATTTCAGAATAGTAAATACACTTAAGATATAAACCCAAGGTGGAAAGCAGAGTACTGGGTGAGATCCGTTGGACAATGTTGGTGGTATAAACCTTTATCAATGGTATGGCTATTGTTAGGGAGATCTAATACATCTGCGTTTGTGCCTTGATACTTTATATTTCCTTTTTAATTGTATATATATATTATTCTTTGAAGGCTTTATACACCTGCATTTCAATTGATATATTTCTAGCGCAGACTATATCCTTTTTGCTACGGCTGTTTGGCAAACCATCTTATTTCACTTCGACATGGGTGCTTTTTAACCAACAGATTGTCATGCAAAATGTTTAAGGATTAACACGGCATCTCTCATAAATACCACTAAACCTTTTGTTAGGCCCGATTCTGCCCGAAATGTTATTTGGAAAGCTGACTATAAAACCTGGGTGTGAAAGGAAGAGGATCCAAGAAGGGCATCAGATGTCCTGTCATGGATGCCATGAAGTCTTACAGGGGACCAGACACTGGGGTCGCACAGCACCCAGCATCTTCAGAGATATGATATAAGAAATATAACAGCATCATAAGGTGGATGTGATCCGAGCGCTGACAAGATACCCTTTAAAATGATAGGAAACATGGCAGCAGAGGGTCAAACAGGGCCTAGGCACTAAGATGGGTGACCTAGGTGACAGGTAGAGAGGGTCTTTGGTACCTGTACGTTTGTAACAACATGGAGGGTGTGATCACCCTAGAGTTAATAACGTACTAGGTACCATAACAACAAAATATAGCCAACTCATTAGGAGTGTCATAAAGTGCCCGGGCTCTACACTCCGCTCCTACATGACACCAAATGGGCGTCTCACAGAGATAAAGGAAGCAGATTTCTAGAAAAATGGAAATCTGAAGAAAAAAACGGAATTTCCATACATTTTGACAGTTTAATATCTGGGGTTCCTTACATCTTATTTTAATTTGTATAGTGTACGTATCCTGTATTTTATCCTTGTTTATTTTAATTCTGTTTAGTATTCTCTTTTTTAAGCTTTCGGAGATAGCATGTTGCTGTTTTTTTCTGATTGGACATTTTTACATTTTTGGTTGCTAAATTGTGGTTTTACAAAGTTTGAACAGTTCAAAGGGTTACAAACCTTTTTAAAACCTTAAATACAACTTGATGACAGCGAGTAAAGTTTTAGGCTTGGGGGCAAACAGGTTTGGGGTTAAAGTGTAATCTCTTGTTTAACCCTTTGTAACCATGTCCCCCAAATGTCACGGCGAGAGCCAGCAAGTAGTGACTCCTGCCGGGCCCTCATGACACAGATCATTCAGCAGATGTAAATAATTTTAATGTTCTATCAACACAAATACAATAGTGACATTAAATATAGATTACTATATGAAATCATATGAGCCAGGTGCTGTGGACTACAACTCTTATAATGTTGATGGGATTTGTAGTCTACAGCAGCCGGGGCCCCAAAGGCTACATATTCCCTTGAAGAAATTTCAGGAACAGAGAAACTAGATACGCATGACAAACATACAGTCTATGTATATATTCATATCATTAAAATTACAGCATAAAATGTTATTTTTTTAAATGAACTTTGTTTTGCATTAAAAAAAAGTGTAATATATATATATATATATATTACCATAATTGCAATGAATAAAAGAAATGAGAAATGTGTCTAAGTGTAATTTGGCATTCTGAATACCCATTCATTAAATAGCATTGACCCATGGGTTATATGGAAAGATAAATGGATTACCATAGAAAGAAGTCATACTGATCTGTACCAGTCCAAGGATCAGAAGAAGACCAACACTGATATGTATGGAAGCCATCTGAAAAATGCAAGATAAGGAAGAAATTTAAGTCAACACACAGTTGGTATGGGATACCTTGAAATAGATATAGCTGAAGAAGATGATCTCCTAAGAATAGTTCTGTTAATAACCGAGATACTTAATTTAAAGGCAATGTGCACCTTGTCTGCTCTGGCAACAATGTACAAAACACCACTTTGGGCTGACTTTATAAAGAACAGCAGCTGGGGGGGGGTTAAAAATTGAAACCACATAGATGGTGTAATTACAATTTGGGGAAGAAAAAAATCTATGGCAAGAGCAAGGTAATTAGTAGAAATGTGTGCACATTGTCAACAGTCTTACATGTTTTGAGGAACCTAAAGGGAAGTCAAGCTGAAAACAATGATAAAACTTATTTTTTTAATGTTGTTTTATAAAACTTATCTTCGGACTAGGACACTGCATTTGTTGTTGGCCATGTGATATTTTGTGTGGTTTTCCCTATATTTAGGCCTAGCCCTCCCAGCACTCCATTCTTCATGACAATGCTAATGAAGTCTGTTCCTCCATAGACTTCCAGTAGTCAGAATGTCTGGCTGGGCGATTAAGACTGAGCCGTTCAATTGTTTACAAGAGAAATAAATAACTCAATCATGGAAGCATTATTATTATTTCTAATTTCTAAATTATCATGTCTACCAGTCTGGCAGAGAATGTCATGCTTAGGAGAACAGCACTTGGCCTTTAGGGGAAGGCTGACCATGGGGGATCAGCCATGTTTTACATTACACGTACAAATGTAACATGTTGGCGGCCACTACATGTAAAGTGCTGCCCCCTGCAAAATGTGGCTTGTATGAACCGACAGGAAGGAATCAGTTACCCAGTTATACATACTTCAGGGCAACACTTTACATGTGAAACATATATCTGTCCCGCGCAAAATGGACTGGTTATCCTATCCAGCAGTATTCAGCCCAGGAAGTAAGTCTGACCAAGTGCTTCGATAATAAAGCAGCTGAAACACGCTTAGCAGATTTGCCCGTTTTGTGCATTATTCAGTCTTGTAAAAGTTACTTTTTAAATGATACTTTAGCACTGAAATAGTTAATGCACTAGGCAATTTAAATGAAGAATTCTGCTGTAAGGCTCTTACAACACAATCCATTAGCTAAATCAATTAAGAAACCTCCTTATCTGGAGAATCAATGTGCAAGACAGGCTGACATAACCCTGTGATTAAGTAAACCTGGGATGGGGGAAGTTGGTTAGGATAGTGGAAAAAAAACAACGTGTAAGCTTCCTGACTTTATACTTGAGTAACTGTAGGTGGTTGAGTGTGATAGGAGTTTTTTTTTATTGTTGGGCAAGCCCGTAGTACAATGGTAACCGGCACGTCGGATATTTTGATATTAGAAATAACTGCTAAAGCAGAAGTTCTCCGCTAAGTAACCTAGAACTTAATGATATTTGAGGCAACGTTTGAATGGTGATCTTATTATTATTTATTGATTTGTATATAGTGCCATCCTATTCCAGAGTGCTGTAGAATAGGCAAAACATAATGAATATCCTATAACAATTGGGACTTATGGAAACAAAAGTTTAGTAGGATTTGACTAGAATGGTCCGAAAAAGAGAAAATATACAGTGAGCGGCAGTTGTGTGGACGAAAATGCCTTGTTGATGTCGTAGGTCAGAGGAGAATGGGCAGACTGGTTTGAGACGACAAAAAGGCAACAGTAACTCAAATAACCACTCGTTACAACCAAGGTCTGCAGAATACCATCTCTGAACGCACAACACATCGATCCTTGAAGCAGAAGACCATACAGGGTGCCACTCCTGTCAGCTAAGAACAGGAAACTGAGACTACGATTCACACAGGCTCACCAAAATTGGACAATGGAAGACTGGAAGAACATTGCCTGCTCTGATGAGTCTCCATTCCAGCTACTACATTCAAGTGACAGGGTTAGACTTTGGCGTAAACAACATGAAATCATGGATCAATCCTGCCTTGTTTCAATGGTTCAACTGGTGGTGGTGTAATGGTGTGTGGGACATTTTCTTGGCAAATTTGGACCTCTTAGTACCAATTGAGCATCGTTTAAACGTGACAGCCTACCCAAGTATTGTTGCTGACCATGTCCATCCCTTTATGACCACAATGTACCCATCTTCTGATGGCTACTTCCAGCAGGATAATGCACCATATCACAAAGCTCACATTATCTCAAACTGGTTTCTTGAACATGACAATGAGTTCACTGAACTCCAATGGCCTCCATAGTCTCCAGATCTCAATCCAATAGAGCACCTTTGGGATGTGGTGGAACGGGAGATTTGCATCATGGATGTACAGCCGACAAACCGGCAGCAACTGCGTGATGCCATCATGTCCATATGGACCAAAATCTCTGAGGAGCGTTTCCAGGTCCGTGTAGAAAGTATGCCACGAAGAATGAAAGCAAAAGGGGGTCCAACGCGGTACTAGCAAGGTGTACCTAATAAAGTGGCCAGTGAATGTAATTCTACTAGTTTTCATACCAGTTAAAAAAAACACTGATTAATTGAAATAAATACATTTTATTAACTGATCATCTAATAATAACGTATTCATCAGAAATATTTACAATATGCAACTGATTAACCTAAAACTACAGTTAAAACTCATTAAATATTAAAAACTAAAATGATATAATACAACATCACTTACTGGGAGCAATCAGGATCAATATCATTTTTTGCCATTTATGCAATAGTTTGTGTACAATGCTGCAAATAAGTTCAAGTCTAGTGACTTTATTAGGGATATCTCCTAAATGCTACATTAATTAGATTTAGTGGGTATAATGAGCATGTATATTGTCAATGCGGTGATGTTTTGTGAACTATGTTTTTTTTCAGCTTGATGCTCTGTGTAGAATTATACCACACTGTTCACTAGGTAGTAGATTTAGAGAATACAGAGATCACAATGAAGATTTCATTATGCACCGCGAGCTATTATCGCAAAGGATACCTGTGTGGTTACCATGGCAACTACGCTTTTTCTTCCGTCTATTTAAACAGAGTTCCATTTTTTTGATGTGCCCTCCTATGCCCCTGATGAAGCTGGCATATAAACTGTTGAAACGCACATAGGTCTAGATGTGTGGCGCGGACTTGCTCTACTGATTAGAATTACTAATATTACAAACCCTTAAAGAGGACATTGCTCCTGTGATTTTAGAGCGGTGCTACCTGCTACGAAGCCCTGCTTACTGATCACATTGTAATCAGCACAGGCAGATCAGGAGGAGGAACGAGGGGGGATAGTTTCTCCCCCTTCCAAAAAAAAAGAATAATACATAAAACAGTCGTGACATGACTATAAATGAAATCTTGCTGAACATAAATCGAGTCATTGTTCAGCTATGGCACTTACAGTATAGAAGAGAATGTAAGTAAGATTGCAAAAATGTAGGATTTTTTATATTTTTGTATATTTTTTGTATTTATTATAATTAATAACTATAATTATCGGGTTTTATCAGTTTCTATTATTTTGAAAGAATGCTCTACTTCTCCTGAACAAAATGATAAAGCCCATGGAGCAGCGCAGCTTAGTGGAGTGGGTTTAATTGGTGCAATTTTGTTATATTGGGGTTAACACTAAGGGTATTTAACTGGGAGCCATTTTGTAAAAGGTTTACTTAATCTGGGTGGTCCCACCCTCCCTCCATTTACTGGTGGGTTGTGGGATGTCCCCCGTTATTTCACAGCGGCAGGGATAGTTGGGGATAATTGTTTTGGTACACTGGGTTTTGGTTTGGTTTTACTAATTTGACTCAGTTTAAGTTAGTTTGAGCTGGCCTGTGGCTCAGAACCTGGGGTGGTGTAGAGGTGTCCTGGTATACCCTTGCATCGGTTATTTGGTTAATTTGGTGGTGTAGGGGTGTCTTGGTATATGCCTACAGAGGTCAATGGGTTAAGGTAAAGGCACCTGGTATATGGTGGTGCCAATGTTATACAGTTAATATGTTTATAATAAGGGGGGGTCATTGTTTATGAAGGGGAAATATGCTATCTCTTTAATTGTAATGGTCTGCTTTGACAATGACCTTTAAATATTATAAATGTTAATAAAGCTGTGGAAATTATATTTGCACTCAATAAAGGTGTGCGTCTTTTTTGGGGAAGATGTTGGGGTTGTGGGTACGGTCATCCTGGGGGCACATTCAACTATGCGCCTGTCATGCATAATCTGTGCGGGTTCAACTAATAGGGGAATCATGCTTTAATAAAAATATATTGGTCCTTTGGTTATGAAAACCCCCCAGGACTGAAGGGAGTAATGATCTATGTGCCCGGTCACAAAGAGTCTTTTGTAATTTCACAGAGAAATATTATCTCTAAGATGTCAAAAAACATTTCTCAACTAAAACCACACCGTAAAAACACTGCAAACTTCCTTATTCTAGTGGCAGTTTTAGGTTCAGAAAAGCTGGTTTCTATTCCATTCTATCTCTGCTGCAGCAAAACGAGGAGCCCCATGGCTATACCGACCATCGGTCTCCACTTCAAAACCTTATATCCGTGTCAAGGACTAAGTGATTGTGATTCATAAGCTGATGCTCGGTTTCATTCAGTCGTATTAAAGAGACATGAATGGTATTTTTTATAGTGGGTTATAGTGTTGTGAATGAATCGATGGGATGATAATGCTCAAAACTTATCGCTGATCTGTAAAATAGTGAATAATTCCACACAGCGAGACCATGGCATATCTAAGCCTAAAACTTAGATATACTAAATATATAAATACTAAACAGCAATATATCATCAGATTTAATATCTTTACGTTTAGAGAACCAGAGTCTTCCACTAATAGCTTTTCTGCAACATGATGTTACCAGATCATCCCCCGGTTTTCACGTTCATTTTATGCTTTGAAGTTGTGCTGCTATAAGCCGCTGCCACTTTCTGCTCCGACATGACAGCGAATAAGTATCAAAATGTGTTAGGTGTATGTCGGATTATAAATGTTAAACAAAATAAAGGCTCAACTCTGCACTGTATGCAGAGGACTACTTAATTAGGGAGTTTAATGATAAAATTAACTTCTCATATTTCGCTCTGGTGATAAATTGAAGCAAAAGGGCAAAGTTGACCCCCTATATAATGCACAGTTTGGATTTACTGAATACACTCTAAAAGGCACCAGGTGTCTTCCTCACAGGGATCCTAAAAATACTATGTCTGAGTATACTATGTCTTTCACCCAACCGGGCACAATGGCTTCCGCAGTCAGCAGGAATATTGCCTGCATGGCCTGCAAGCACAGTTCCCCACGTGGCTAATTTTAATAAATTATAATAAAAATAGGGGTAGTAGAAGTATTAAACACTCATCCACATCAACCAGACAAGAAGGCTTGTTCATTCCTCAAAAATCTCATGGTGCTGACACAACCACAAGGGATTCTGGGTAGGTGCACGCAAATAAGGTAAACAATAAAAAAAAATCCAAACACATGGTTTATTAGGAGTCTTCGAGGTGTTCCTTTAATACCCCCTTTTATGCCCCCCAGCACAATGCAGCTCACAGCTAAGTGATATTGTAAATGAATGGGCCCAGAATTCCCGACTTCCACCACGAAGGGCATTTATCTCTACAAGATTGGATCACATAAAAGCAAAATCTACTTTTAGGGCAGTCCTTGGTCTCCTCCCCATGCATGTTTCACTTGCCTTATTGTGTTAATTCCCTTTCATTTATGTACCACCCTACGAGTAAAGTAAAAATGCCTTATGTGAACTTTATACCTCTGACCCTCTTGTTCTAACAGTTCTCCTCTCCTAAAATGAACTTCCCTCCTGTTTTACTAGCAGTATCGCCTTCTACTGATGAGACCAGCAGTGAAACTCAGCATATAGTCTAAGCAGATTGCTATATTCAAATGAAAAGCCACAAAACTGTGAAAATATACTTTATTATAATAAAATGTATTTGCATTTGTAAACAATGAACATGTTGCAACACCAACGGGCGTCACTTAGTGTTTCCGAACACATTGTGGCTGTTCACCCAAACCCTCCAAACAATGTTGAATTTCATTATTTCGTGAAACATGCAAAAAAAAATTATATGGACACTGAAAGCGTCAAAATGCTGGATCCGTGGTACAAAATGCTGGTCGCGTGTGCACACAGTAATGGCTCGGATGTTGGGAGAGGATATGTCAGCGACAGGGACAATGAAATTAAACACCCTCTGAGCTGCCACCTACATATCACAGCAACCCAACAATTCTGTTATCCCGTCACAAAAAATGTAGAACATTGTAAACAAGTAAAATGTAGAACCAGGTAAAAATAAGGCAAATGAATACTCTCTTCCAACATGCGCGCAACACAACAGAGCTGATGTAAGTTTCTGGGGGAAGGGAAAGCGCTGTTAAACTCATGCCAAATCTTATATACGCTGGCGTCTCCCATTTCGTTTGGATTGTGTGCGTGGCAGGTTTGGAACATACTGCACTTCCAAGAACGTGGCATAGGATCTGGGAGAATGTATAGTGCAAACATTCCTTGTCGTCCTAAAAGGCATAGTCACCGATCTAGTGCAAAAGTGACAAGCCATGGGAACTACATTAGCTTGCGTTTGGGAAAAGCCAGACTTTCCTAAAATCCCTTTTTGGATCTCTCGGTTCCACGTTCTGCACTCGTTCTGTTTGCAGACACCATCCGTTTACATTCATGGTTTCCTCTTGCTGTCACAGACATCAAGAAATTGTTCACAAACCATTTAACAATAAATACTATTTACAAATAGCAACGTCGACCAACGACGTAAGTTCCAGCAGAGGAATCGTGAAGGACAGAACCGTATCTCTGCTCACACGTTCAGATATTGGATTATTGCTGGATATAGGAGGGGGAGGAAAAGTCAGATCTACACATTTTTTCCAGAAGACCCAAGCTTTTTAAAGAGTTTTCTCCCCTTCGAAAAGAAGCTCTTCTTTTTCTTGCTGGATACAACGCCTTGATGTGGATCGGACGTCTCGCAGACCAGCTTGAAGTCATCGGCTTGGTTGCAGATATAATCCTCTGCTGGCGAGTCTGGCTGGTCCGTGGACACATCAAAGCTAAACTGTAGACGAGACAAGCCAAGTTACATAACTAATACCAAGCATAACCACAAGAAATAAAGCAGAGACTTTATTAATGGCCAAGGATTACCCAACAGCAGTCAAAAAATTAACATAACCATTGTGGTGTTTATCCGTTTACAATTTTAGCGATAACTTTGCAAATCCACCAAACGTATTGACCAATAACACATTAACCAGACAAATCAAGAGACTTGTAAATTCATGACGCTGGATGAATGCAAATAAAACCAAAGCAGTTTACTAGTTTCCCCCTCAAAGTGAAACATACCAAGTGCAATAACTTTTACCAACCACATCGACAAGCCATTTAGAAAAGTTAGAACTGACACCCAGTGACGGCAAAACTAGGGTTTGCACAATCCTTTTCTTAAGAGATTAGATGAAAAAGCGGAGCCGTTCTCTGACAGCATAAAAGCCGACTGTGTTCATAAAGTACTGTGGGATCCTCACTTGACAGCGAGGATCCAACAGCACAACAGACTCTGTTAATAGACAATAGCTTAATGTCCAATTAAAATGACAGAAAATGGTAACGTTTAGCGGTTTTCAGATGCCGAGGAAAAGATTACTTAAAGAAGAGTTGAGGATTTCCAGAAGGGTTTTACTGGGTATAACTATTTCACCTACACACGGGAAAGGGAGGGAGTGCAACACTTCTACAGCTATGCTGGTGAGGCAAGGAGAGGAGTTCTCACTTACATGTCTGTCCCTTTCTATTAAATCTACCACTTGGTTCTTCTTTTCAACCTCTGTCGATATCCAGAGTGAAACACACAGGCACAGACAAAGAGATAACACAGATTACGGTATGACCAACATTTCCACACAAAGTGATTAAAGACAAGTGCTCATTCTACAGATTAGATTTGCTAAATCACCTTTTAGTACGTTAAACATATTATCCAAGGATCTATCCCAGCACAGCTTAATCCCATAACTGTCAGTTACAGCTACATTCATACTCAGAATATTGTGACCTAGACACTGACCCAATAATATAAAGTTGACAACATTCCAAAGCCCTTCATAGGTCTACCTTAAGGATAAACATTACGCACTGATAAAAATCAGAAGATTACCAATAAACTATTGGTACACTTAAATTATATGTCAAAAAGTAAAAAAAAACCTCATGTCTTAGTTGAAACTAAGTTTGCCGAAAACTGCCATCTTTGCTTTTTTTTGTTAACCAGAAGATGATGTACAGTTACTCAAACATAAAATAGTATTCTGTGAGGACTTCTTGTGATCTGAAACTTACAGACTAGAACGCAAGGACACCCTTTATGGAAGCCTATTGTTCAGCATAGAAAATGCCGCAGATTTCGTTACGTCACATCGAGCCGTGCTGAGATGAGCCGCTGACCGCTGCAATAAAGCCCAGTCACCCATTTCTAACACCCCCTTGTCACTGTAGCCATTAAGGGCCCATTTACCATTTTGTCTTTGGGCGACTAATGATGGTGGCATGAACCTGTGATTCCCCAAAGGTGGCTGCAGGTGGACAGCTTGGCACTCCATTTACTGTAACTCCAGAAATGGCGTTCTCGGGAATCTTTCCAGCGCATACCCTAAAAATGACGACTCCTTTGGGTACTCTCACAGCAAAAACGTGGAAAAGATGGCAAGCTCCTTTGATCTTAGAATCTCATCCAGCAGTTAGAGATGTATCCACATTCGCTCTCAAACTCTTCTACATTATAATATTTGTCAGGAGTGGTCCCTGCAGACCGATTTATCTAATCCAACCTCTCCTCTTCTCCTTCTTAACCCTGCTTTATTTTTTTAGTGGTTCACAAACCAGACACCTAATATCTTTTGATAATATATATTAATTGGAATTCTTCAGCTGCTCCTTGATTGCTAAATCTGTGATTGATATTGTTACATTGTTGTACAAAGTACAACTTTACTACATAACTATTCTACAAATACAATTATCTCATTACATCTATTTTATCAGTATTTTTTTTATTTTTGCTACCAAATGAAACAAGAAAAAATGTACACATGCGCATGTAAAAAATGCCCATCCAATATACAGCACATGCTGCTTTATGAGATCAGTGTGAAGATTTGTAGGAAAATTAATTGGTAAAACAGAGAAAAAATGACATTTGATTTCATGCGGAGATCATTTTGCTTTTCAGCTCTATGCACGAGTCCCAAAAGCTTCATAAAAATAAAAGGTTTGTCCATTTCACGGTTTGCTGTTCTGCATTTAACTGGACCACTAAAGACAGATTGAGTTTGCACCCTTAAGTGTTCATCGGTTAAATCTATGCTGTATTTAGTGGATTTTTAATGAAGTGGTGTTATGTATGAAATGGTTTCAGGCTTGTGAATTCTCTATTACTTATTGTTTTTCTAGACTGAAATTAGGGCATTAGAGTGTACAAGGTGCTGACATATGGAAAGGTTAGAAGCACGCTATGGCATGAGATCCCGGTCACCAATTTATTTAATATGTCAGAAACAGGTGATGATAGTGTGATATTTGATAAAGATGCATACTGAGAAGCTAGAAGCAAAGCACTGGCTACGTGTGGCTCCTCACCTTCATTTCTCCGGTTACATGGACTGGCTCTTGTGATCTTGCTTTCTCTGCCTCTGTGTGGGAAGCCTCCAAGAAATTAGACGGTACGAGTCCTCTTTGTCCATTTAGCTCCCCCTAATGAAACAGGAATCAGGATTGATGTAGATTAATAAGCAATCATATCCATGCTTTAAGAGTCACCAGCATGCTTTATTTATTCCGTTTAACTTAAAGTTACCAGATTTGATCTATGAGAAGGGAATATGTATAGGGTTTCCCCACTAACTCAATGTTAACCACCCCTGAATTGTTAAATCATCTCATGACGTCCCGGAGACAACTGTCTGAAATCACTAAATACACCGGCATTTGTTTTTATACTTTGTTCAGAGTTTATTCTCTGAAATGGGTTGTAGTCTTCATTCTCCGATGTCACTTACGGCCTCGAGTCATGAAGGTTCTCTGATACAGTTATGCATTACACGGGATAAACCAAGCGCATCTTGCATGAAAAGCTTGCTGAGGTTGGTCTTCTATAATGCATTGTGAAGTTCAGGGAGTAGAGACACCCTCTTTGGAACGACTTGGCTACCAAAACGTTGTGTTGGGCACTTAAGTTAGTGCTTTTCTTGTGCTAGTAATAAGGCCAGTTTCAGGCAGGATTAAGTCAGAAGTAAGAAGAATCGTCAAGCCTACTACTCTTTGATTTACTCTATTCACCAACCTAAAAGTATGATCTTTAACAGACATCCAGACACACAGCCCCTTACAGAGCATGAGTTATGTTTTCATTGGGACATGCTGATAACACAGGAGATGCCGATTTATCTATAAAAGGTTCATGGTTATTTCACAGCCCATTAAATAAATTACATCATAATACTTACAATTCTTGATGTAACTTACATAATAAAAGCCATCTTCATCCATTTGTCCGTAAACAGTGATGACATCCCCTGCATTGAAACTCAGCTCTGCCTGATGGGAGCGAGACAATAAGATGTATTCAAAATTACAACAATAAAAATGAGGTACGAATGTTATCAGTTTTTCACCCAGGAGTCAGATTCTTATCACCTCATATAAAGAATAACACATATTGATAAGCAGGGACTAAAGAGGAATACCTCAACATCCATGTTTGGAGAACTCTCTTTAGGGTTGTAATCAAATATGGCCACCATTGGCCTGGCACTGCTGAAATCACACTTGTCGATCCTTCTCTTTTCTGCAAATAAGATTAAAAATTCGGTATTGTTGAGACCAAAAGAACGATTTTTTGCATCATATTCCAAAAGAGAAATAGACAGACAGCTCACTTGGTGTATGGAAAAAAAGGACAAATGTCTGGATTTTAGGACAAATGTCTGGATTTTAGGACACATGTAATCAAATTTGTTTCATGACACAGATCATAGAACCCAAAATGATTACTTCTTCATAACCTAGAGCTATGAACACACATGAGAGATGGAAAAATCACCTGGTGCATTTTGTTCATCCACAGCAGCAGCAGCAGTCAGTTGCACTGGAAATATGAAACAAAACTATTAGTTGTGTTGAAAATATAACTTATTAAATCAGAGGTTTTATGAGATCGCAACTACCGACATCATTAAGTGCCAGTGTAATTAGGGTTCCCATATCAGCCATGTTTCCCTGAACACGTCCAAAATGCCAATAAAGTGCTTTGCCAGATTAACTTAATTAAGTCAGTTGTCATCCAGGAACAAAAATGGCTGCTATGGCAACCATACATACAGCACACCTGCCTTTCTCCTATTAAACAGTGAAATCTTACCTGACAATATCTTTTCTTGTCACTTCCCGGTAGCAGACATTAGGAGATAGCTCTGTCTATCCAGGTAGGTTAGGAAATAAAAACCCCGGAACGTCCCCTTCCATTCAGTGAATACACAAGACAGAATAAACCATATTTATCAGGGAGGGACGACCTAACGGCAAGTTATTTCACCACACGGTCAACATGGTCTCCAGCCGAAAATGCTTGATGAAAGTATGAACAAACCGCTGCTCTGGAGATCTGCTCCATAGACACCCAGGCTGCCTTCACCCAAGATGTTGAGACAGCCCTAATGGATTGAGCTCTAAGTCCCTGGGGAGGTTCCCAGTGGCCCTGTAGGCTTCAGAAAAAGCCAGCACTGGGCTATAGAATTTCTAGATACTAACAGTCCTTTCCTAGCTCCAGCAAACATCACGAAAAGTCTAGAAGATCTTCTCCACTGAGCTGTTTGTTTCTGATAGATCTATAGGCATCTGTGGAGGTCAAGAGTGTGTGAATGATGCTCTTTGGGGCAAACTGGCAAAATGATATCCTGCTGAAGATGGAACAGAGAGAAAGATTTAGGTACTAATTCTTAGGGGTACAAAGGGATCACTATATCTTCAAAGAATTGAAGGTAAGGCTTCAAAGTCGACAGTGTTTTAATCTTGTTCACCGATGTCACAACTGTCTTTAAGGTAAGCAGCTTCAGGTTGAACTCTTCTAAAGGTTCGAAGGGAGAATTCGTGAGACTGGACAGAAATCCAAAGTAGGCACCCAAGGCTCTCTTGAAAGGTCAGATACTAGAGACGGCCAGTAAAAGCGTTTGATTGAAGGATGTAAGTACGTTTGTTTAGAAAGGCACTTAAAGCAGTGATGTGCAACCTCACAGTATCCGGCGAAAGTCCCTCACAGAAGCACAGCTGTAGAAAGGCCAGGATCTGGTTGACAGATATCTTCTGGCTGAATCTTCCTGAATGAACACCAATAGCTGATCTTGCTGTAAAGCAGGTTTGCTAACCTCCTTCCCACTCTGCTTCATGGTGTCAGCAAGTTCTTCGGAGAGAGAGAGCCGGCCTGATTAATCTCTCCCCTAAAAAGCCAGGCCGTCGGCTTCAAATATACTGGATTTGAATGAAGTATCTGTATTTGCCACAGCATGTCTGGCATGACTTCCAATGTTAAAGGTTGTCACTCAACTCTGGGTACCAAATTCTGTTGCCATCTGGAACTATAAGGATCACCACCAGGCACCTCTCTTCGGATCTTCCTCAGGACCTTGGCTATAAGGGGTAGAGGAGGAAGAACATAGCCCCATCCTGAAGCACTGCATGCCCTGTTCTTTTTCCTTTTAGCCACCACGTCCGAGTAAAATACTGCTGCAGGAAGTACAACCTTCATCTTTAACTGACCGGTCCCAAACCATCACGATAAACCACTGGAGATGCTTCATGTGCAGAAGTGCCCAGGGTAGCCCCTGTCTGGAAGCGGCCATCAGTCCTAGCCGCCTCATGAAAAGTCTTAACCTGCACGTGTGACTTCTCAAATCAGACGAGGAGAGTCTGGTCTATCTCACAGAGAACCTTCCAGAAGACAAGATCCTGAGGTTATGTCCATTAGGAACCCCAGAAAAGACACTGTTACGGAGGAGAGGGCAGAAGGGTTCCAGGGTTTTAATCTCCTGCCCTATTTGGATAGGCATAGCCATCTCCTAATGTCTACTACTGGAGTGACATGGAAAATATGGATCTCTTTTAAACAGTAGCTCACAAAACAGTTGCTTAAAGCTTACATGTAATTATTTGCATCACTTATTACATTTTCCTTTAAAGCAGACAAGGAACCTAGTGATCTCAATATATTCATCTTTCAAATGATTCTATTAAAAAAAACAGCTTAAAAGAAGTTAGTGGCCAACATTAACACACCTGGTTTGACTCGGTACATACATTTCCCAATAACATTGGCTAATCCTATCCATGCCAGTATTGCCGAGATGCTTTAATGGTACTGCTTGTGAACAGTCAGAGTATTTTGTGACTAAAGTAATAGATGAAGACATAAAACTGCACACAAAGCACACAAATAATAAAAATAAAATACATAGCAGAAGTGAACAACAGACCTTTCTTTGAGCGCCTGGGTTTTGGAGGCGGGAGGCGGCCAGAAGGACAAGGACAAGGAAGAGGAGAAGAAGGAGGAGAGAAAGCTCTGATCTCTACAAGACATCCAAGTAATAATAAGTAGCAGCACACAAAACAAAGCATATGCAGAGCTTCTTTAGATGAGCATGAAAAATACATTCCAATGAATGCATGCACCCTCACGTGACATGTAATCATTTAAAAGCTCGTTAGCCCGATATGCAGTGTTTCAATACTTTCACGCTATGCAATTAGTGTATGCACAGCAGGCACGAGGTTAGCAGTGAAAGTATTTTTTACCTGTTGTAGAAAGTCACATTTTTTCCCTTGATATGAAACTTTGATAAGAGAGTTCTGTTCTTGTTCATACAGCATGCTAAGATGGGATTCATGCCCTGGCACATGTTCACCTATTCCAAAATCTCGCTGCCGCTACCGACAGCAGTGTATAAACACTTAGACATTTATTAAAATCAACACAAATCATTTTCAGACGGGTACCAGAGTCTGTATGATTAAAGAGTTTTAATTTAGCTCATTGAGCAAGGACTGGAGTAAGAGGCAAATCATGTGTTTCATGGATCGGAATGAAATTTAGAAAAGTATGCACCGCAAAACACCATTTAAGGCCCATGGATGTAATATTACGTCCGGTATTTCACATTGTTGTATTTCAGATGACATGTGTGAGTAACTGCCAGTAGTTGGAGGTGACTGGTTATATTTACAATCATTTTGCAAACCGCATACACTTAATTCAGCCTAGAAAGTATGTTGTGTCCCCTCCGCCTCCCATCACTACGGACATTTATCCCAGCCAAACCTAGTAACTGGTTTCGGCCAGTAACAGATAGTGGAGGTTGGATCCTTTTGTATTGTTAATCCCTTCACTGCCCCTGTTGTCTTTGGGATGCAGATTAACGGGGCGGTTTGTATCTTGTTTTATGTTAATGCGTGTTTTGCTGCATATATCCAGCCGTCTGTGTCTAAAATAAATCAGTTCTCCTTGTTGTACCTAAAGACTAGTCTTGCCTGGTTATTTGGGTACTGGATAGCGATATCCCTTTACTTTGCTTGGGGATATTGCCGACGGATTGCGGTGGTTTGTCGTCCTAGCGGGAGAAGAAGTCTCTTGGCAGAGAGGGACAACCTGAGGTCCCTGGTCAGTCCGTCACAGATAGAAAATCTCCCCACACTGCACAGGGTTCTTTGGAAATTGCACCAGCACCCCATTTCTGCAGCGTTCCCCTCCTTGTGTTTAAGTCGTAAACGGTAGCCCTATCTTCCTATCACCTTAAGCACTTTCAAACGAAGCAACAGCTTGCCTCACAATCTTTGTTACCTATTGCAGATGCCGCTGTATGTCTACAATTGAAGCAGCTCATAATACGTCCACACCTTTTTCTGAAGAATACCACAGTACGTTGGCAAGTATACTTGGTTCCCTTTTCTTAATGTTTAATGTCCGGTTGCATACTGGTTAATGTGCTTGAATTAAGCACTTTATGCACATGGTAGCTAAGAGGTCCCATTAAATCCATGTGTGGTCCCTGTTGCAAATGTATGGGAGAATTCCCATGTATATTTGCCCCACTGTCCACCTATACAGCATGCAGGAGATGTGAACGGCTGAACAGATCTGCAGACATTTAGTATATAGACCCGCACAGCCCTGTACAATGCGTAAAACGGGACATAACAAGTAGAGCATAACATAATAATTTGACTTACAGAAACAAGAGTAGAGGAGAGCCCTGCTCAAATGAGCTTACAATCTAGAAAGAAAGAGGAAAGCGGCAGCCCTGGAGAAGTCTTTCAAGCATGCAAAAGAACTAAAAATCAGAGCACGGAACAGACAGAGATCATCGGATGAGTGGAGAGAAGAGAAGGAGTGTAGGTTGAGATGAGCGAGGAGATGTAAGTAGAGGAACCACTATGAAGAGCTATGAGAGTCAGGATTTTGAAATGAATCCTAAAGCGCCAAGGCAGCCAGTGAAGAGGCTGACAGAGGAGAGCTGTTAGTAAACCGATGGGTGAGGAGGGTACGTCTGGTGGCAGCGTTCATGGTGGGTTGTAGAGGGGCAAGACGGGTATGAGGGAGACCAGTTAAGACAGGGTTAAAATAGTCAAAACAGGAGATACTGAGGACATGAACAAGAGCCTTAGCAGCATCTTGTTAGGAAGGGAAAAATGTGCGCAAAGATGGTAGTTTTTTTTTTTAATAGAATGGATGTGAAGGAAAGGTTGGAACTAAGGGCGACACCAAGGAAGCGAGCGTAATGTGACGGTACGGGACATGCCTAGAAGGTTCTCCCATTGATTTTTCATAGTGAGCGGTTTCCCGACACCGATTAACTGCTTTGAGCGGACATTCAATGCCAAGAAGAGTGGGACCTCAGCCCTGGAGCAAATTCTCTCCTCCGCACCTTCTGTCTCAGGTAAGTGCTTTCTATTCTAGTATCCCTAGAATCAGCTCAGTTTGAGCAGGTAAGGTCATGAAAGAATATCCAACAACATATAATGGCAGCGTCCAGGTCTGCAGATAAAGGACGTTTATTTGAATAAAATGAGATAAAGGCATGTTAATGCTAACCTACATTAGTGTATACAGCATTGGATGTTATGCGCCAGGGAAAAAATATATTTTCTGTGGGACTTCCCCTTTAAAAGAAATCAACCAGAATGCACAGCACAGAAAATGATACAAAGCACACTTAGATTGCCAAACAGAATGTGCACACATTTGGAAAAAATAATGGAAAGAGGGATAAAAACCGAAAAAATAAGCTCACCCATGTCATTGGATAAGGACTTGAAGCTCCCTTGTCGCACCAGCTCTAGTTTCATGTCTTCATTCTGGACGTGTAACTCAGACACCATGTTACATGGGATGTATCCCGATTTCCCGGCGTATTCCCCCCAATAAAATCCATCTGCATCCTTATCTCCAAACACCTGAAATATCACAATATCTTTGTTGTTGTAGCACTTTGTTGGATTCATGGATTTGTTAATTTGGAGCACTAGGCAGAATGTACAATGACGCCTTTCACAATTATTATTATTATTATTATGCAGGACTATATTAAACTTTGAAACTGCCAAAAGAAAAAAAAAAACAGGCCAGCGACATTACACACGGCGTAAGTAGGGTGAGTGAGCACTAACATTTGCAAAATATTCCTTTTTGGGCTGCATGGCTCTCTACTTCTGCGTATTTGTTTAGACCTAGCACCAATTAAAAGGGACACTCCAGACATATATGGGGGGGGTATGCAGAATCCCCCCATATACAAATGCCAATGTTGGCAGGGGTCTATTGATTTCAATGGGAGTGCTTTCCTGTCACTGGATCGGCTGCTCCAGGAAGAACATTTTTATTATTTTAAGAAAAAAAACCCCTGAGCACATGTAAGACAAGAAAGGAATGAATGCCCTGCTTTTGTGAGCTGGCAATCTGGCCTACAGTTAACTTAACCGCCTGTCTTATGCCCTCCAAACAAGTAAAATACACTCTTTGTTCAACACTATAAGTAATTTAAAAATCTACAGCTCTTGATTGTCCGTATCCATTTGTAGAAAGGTACCAAAGTGTAGTTAAGTGCATTAGGAATAAGGTCTTCAATAATAAAAGTTAAGTGTACCTTTCCGATATTTGTTTACTATTTAGCATTAGTATTAACATCCTCCACTCAAGCGGTAACACATTTATATGTATTTTATTTACAATACCTGTAAAATTTGCCCTTCTTTGAACGGAAGCTCTTCTTCGTACGCATCAGGATTAGGTGACATCGTCTCGGGATCGTAGTCAAAACGGGCAACAAATATCCGCACGGTTTCCAGATCCGGGTGTTTTGAGGAGCTTTCGTCTTCCTGCGGGCTGCTCGTCCGACAAAATTCTGGTGAGGCACAACGGTCAGCTGCTACAGAAGAACAGACATTTCATTGGGATGAAAAACATCATGATGTACATGGCAATACACAGCAGTCAACATATATGTTTTAAACTTATATATAAAAGTAAAAGGGGACCTGATTCTTTGTCTGGAGGCAGTTGACTAGATCGGTTTTTCTTCACAGAAGCGGGTACTTCAGTAAGACCAGTTAGTGATGATCTCGAGTTGCCATTCCAGTCGTCCTAAAACAGCGAGAAGGGTGTTAGCATACCTGTCGGATGTACCGCTATTGTGAATTCATAGCCAAGCAAGCACAATATATTGCATACTGTAACTAAACATGTGCCAGGGTGCTGGGATCATATGCAGTATTCCTCCATCTTAATTTAATCACTCGCAGTGTGCGCAATACACACACAATATGTTTTCATGGCAATTAAAGCGAAGAAATTAAGCTAATGTCAAATATCTAAGCAGAATAAATTAATTCCAAAACATCAAAAATGAAGAAACAAAACTCCTGCTTTTGCCGTTTATAATGAGAGTTTTACTTCGGACATATGACTATAGCTCTAGAAATTGTGTGGTCTAGATAAATGATTGCAGGCGGGACACTGCATGTGAAATCACCCTGCACAGATTACAATGCACTCGATGCAAAAGCTGTGAATGAGTAGCAGTGCAAGCTCTCCATTCCTCCATTTCTCCAGCTGCCAGACTTCTCAGGGACCACGTATACAGCAGACAAAGGGAAGACAGCGGTAACACGGCTACAGCCACTACAAACTGCATCTAAAGTCGAGATGTGGGGGGGGCAAGCAGCCTGTCACACTCTTATATCCACTATGAAATTAGATATCACCTTTCCATGACAGTCCAAATGAGCTGTCCGTACAGCGTTATTGCTCAACAGTTTATCATCTGTCCAGCTGTCACGCTTGGTTCTTTGACAATCGCCCCCATGGAGTAGAGGAATGCTTTCCCGGCTATATTCTCCGGCATTTGTTTGTACTTTAAATTGTCTTTTCAGCTCCTTCCTCCTTCTCATATGCTTGGTTGGCTCAGGTTGACTAGGACCATCACTCCACCTATCTTGGTCTACTTGGGAACATTCTTCCCAATGGTTAGTTTTGGTTTGAGATACACAAAGTGCTGAAAACTGAGGCTCTTCTTCATCTTCTGTATCATACTCGATGTCAATTTCTAAATGTCTAGAATTGCAAGCACCGGATGGTTTTGTTTTACGCTTCAAGGACCCAAGTTGGGGTTTGCCTTTAGAGCTTTTGAGATTGTTTTGAGGAGTTTCTCTAGTATTACTAACGCTTCCATGGTCCTTCAAACTACAGCATTTGGAACCATAGGGTGCAGTCTGAATGGGATTTGTAGCCAAACGGCTGCAGTGTTCCCGGGCGTCATTCACTCGCCTTTTGTTTGACTCGGTGCCATGGTAAGCTCTGTCATTTAGTGTTGAGCTTTTCCTCGAATTCAATGCTGAACTCCCCAAAACAGCTGGCTTCAGGTTGTTTAGCTGTGGCTGAGTAACAGGACCTTTTGTTTTTAGATACCAGTCCTCGTCAAGCAAAACACAATCTTCCTCAACGCGTTTGGTGGTGGTGTTTTTCACAAGATTCTCTCTTCGGCGTATGTCTGTAGACAGGTTTTCACTGCTTTCAGCGACTGGCTTCTTTAAAAAAATCTTGGGAGACTTTTTCAACTGGTGGTTCTGTGTCTCCACACCCAAACCAGTTTGGATCTTGGTGGCAACTGTGGGTGTGAAGTTATCCTCCTCCTCATCTTCTTCTTCAGTCACTTCAGGGATGATAAACAGCTTCTTGCTGCAATGTTTCTGAAGAGGCAGATCCAACATCCTCTCAAGAAATTCCTCATCACTGTCCGTCTCACATGAGTCCAACTTCAGGTATTTTCCAAGGAATGAAAGTGAACAGGAGGAGGTGGTGGGACATAAAGGTAGTGAGTACAGTATAAAAAAGTGCCATATACTCATTGCTCTGACAGTCTTGAAACTACTTGATAAGCATAACAAACAGAAACAAGTCCCGCAGAGTATTTTAGCTAAGTGTTAAATGTGAATAGAGGGTTCACTGCGGCACAAGATACACAACTTGACCTACAATAGCGATGAGCTACTCTTTACAGGGGAAAGATACATACAAGTCAGGGGGTATCATAAGGATCAAACCAAGGAATGAACGGAAGGAAATTCTCAACGAGACACTTGTGCACAAGATTCCAATGTGCATTTGGTGAAAGCTGAATTCTTTTTGTTGGTCTATTTTGTACCGCATATCAGGGTAACTATGAAGGTGTTACAATATATCTATATTAGAATGCCAACGTTGCCGTTTTTGAAATAAGTCGATATGAGCTATCTGGAAAATATATACAAGACTCACCTTCCCCAAGCCATCACCACCGGTGCTCACTCCAGCCTCTCCCCACTTTTTGACAAAGGCAATAGCATTAGGATCATCTTCATCCTGCTCCTCTTCTTCCTCCTCCTCTTCTTCTAGGATATCAGAGAGGTTAGAGCTACGGCTGTGATCTATATGGGACGCCACGGCATGTGCTTCAGGCAACGATAGATATTCTTCCTGATTGGCCACAGAATACACAAAAATACAATGCGTTAAAGCATTTGCGTTCACAATACGTTTCAACAGAGGTGAGGAAACGGACGGACCGTCATCGTACAATCAAAAACTGGAAATAGGTGGGCAATTACGCAAGGTATGATTCATCAGCATTAAATCTAAAACAAATAACCAGCATCATGTGATTTAAATATAATATGCTCATAACACACAGTGCTGAAATACAAGCATCGTTTGAGTTGAGAAATGGTTACTGGCCTTATTATGGTTTGGGATTGGATTTTGGTCCCCAATCTTGTAATAATGTGATGTCTTTTGAATGCAGCAAAGTAAGTTAAATGTGTGTGAGAAAATAGTAAATTCAACATCTAAATTTGGCCTCAAAGTCTTGGGGGAAAAGTCATCACCACATAGGCGCAGCTTCTTGGAGAGGTGCCTCATTCCATGAGCAGGGTCACCTCACTTTTTTTTTGTTAATGCAGAGTGACGTTTAGCCATCCTTAAGGGCAGGAGTTGGTGCAAACAGGAAAGAAAATACTATCTACACATTGACGTCCAGGTTCTTCCCGGTTATCTACAAAAGTCACTTGAACAACAGTTAGGGAATTCTATGCATCTAAATCAGATTTTAACTATGCATATATCAAGTCAGCTATGTTACACAAAAGAAACCATTAAGACTTTTACTAGTACGAACCTCAACTTCTTTGATACAATTGGTCCCATCTGATTGAGCGGCCTTTACTTTTTCTTCTAAGAAGTCTTCAATGGATACCCCTCGATATCCCACACTGCATATTGGGTCTTCTGCCTCTTCGGACATTGCTGTCTCGGGACTCGAGCAGTCTTCTTTGGCAGCTGCGTTGGACTCTTCTATCCCTGCTTCCTTGTTCCATGCGTCACCCGGATCTAGACTTGGCGACTGAACATTGAGCGGAGATTCTTTGGTGTCTGAAGTTTTTCCCTAAAATGGGAGATTCAGTCACAAGTGATAAAAACATAAAACTGGCAGATATAATTTAAAAACTGTGCAACTAGGACTAATGGCTTTGAAAAGTAATGACGTATAATGACGTAAGACACATTGTACTCACAATACTCCCTTTCTCAAGGCTGTTTCCTTTCTCTTGTGATAGGTTGCTGGGTATTTTTGTAGAGCCGTCAGTGGCCCAGGCTATAATAGGAAGGCTTGTAGGGATACGATTGCTTTCTGTATGCGGTACAATTACGGGGGGATTTTCCGTTGCTGCTTGTTGTGGAACTAGTGTCTCTGATGGTTCAGCGCTAGAAGAAACTTGGCAACAAGCCACAGAAGCACAAGGCGGTGAATGTAGGAGTTGGGATGATATCCGGACTGGCAAAAAGTCTAGGGCTTCACCTCTACTGCAACTTGTATGGATGGAAAAACTGGCTTTGGAACTGGTGGCTGGTGGCGTAGGTAGAGAGCAGGGGGAAGACGAAGTCAGAGGCGCGGAAGAAACTTTCTCAGGACTAGAATCAAGAAGCTGCCCTGATGCTGGCTCGCAGATAAGGCTGGAGTTATGTAATGGGGAGGAATAGTTGGGAACCTTTAACAAGGCAGCAGGGATCTGAGCTGGCACAGAGTCCACGGATTCTCCACTAGGAGACATAGTTCTTACAGATATTTCCCGTGAAACCTGGAGCAGTTGCAGATGCGACATGCCTACCAGAACACTGCCCGCCGTAGGGGATGTTACTTCAAGAACCTAAAACAAAAAAGTTACAACCTTTGTAGCATACAATGCGGATTTTACCTAAAACTTTCACTCATTAGGCAACAAAGCGTAAAACATTTTAAATATGGTTCAAGCAGTTACAATACATTAAATAACCTTTCGAATGTAGTTGATATGTAATTATATGTTTGACCAAAAGGTCTACAGCAGAGTCGGTTCCATGAATGGTGGGTTGAATGGCTATCATGAAAAGGACACTAATTTATTTCCCCATTGTAATGTTAACTTTAAGTAGTCAATGATTAAAAATAATACAGATGTCAAGTTTCACAAGCAATGAATAATACCGTCTTAAGCTAGTGATATGTATTCAAAAGAGGGTATTTTTGCACTTTCAGTGTGCCACCACTTTTACATACTTTCTGTCCATCTGCATAGACGGCATAGCCAGTGACTCTCACTCCATTTGAGGTTCCTGCTGCATCGATGGTTACTGGCAACCAGCTAATAAGCAGAACACCTGGAGTTGGACCCAATTCCACCTGAACATCAAGCGGTGCATCCGGGGGACCTGTGACCCAAACAAATGGAAGATAATTAGTATTTCAACCTTTATACATATTACAAAGTCCATGTACAAACACATTGCATCTTCGCTGTTATTTACATACTCTTGAAAGCAGTTAGTACGGTGAAATGTTTTTAAAGTTCTCCTAATTCCTTTGGTTTTATACTCCAGCCCTTGGCGAACGTCCATCTAAGTATTTCACGGTAGGCGATCTGTATGTCCATCCAGTTTACTACTACTACAGTTCTTACAGATATTTCCCGTCATAGACAGGGACCTCCTTTCCTCATGTACTCAATTATACCTTAATCAAAATGTCTGTAGATTCCTTATACTTAGTACATAACTGCGATTATGGTATCTCCGCATCTATTATATGTAAATCTCTTAGTCTTTAATAAAAAAAAATATGCATACGTTTATTTATACAAAGGAAAAATGTGACCGTAAAAAGAATAACCAAAGAGGAAAGGGTTTATTATTCCTAACTGGAGCACTCTGATACAATAGCGGCATACGTTTTATTGAAAGTATAATCTGAGCGATACAGATACAAAAAGATAGATTCAAAGGGTTTTCAGTATAGTCAACTTACCTGCAGCAGGAGTTGTCAGTTGCATAACCGTTGTTTTCTGTTCTCTCCTCTCAAGTGGCAACTCAAAGGGAATCCTCTGAGGTCGGGCCTCGACTTTTACATTATACAAGGTACTGGGCCGCAGGCTGCTGAAGTTGTACCAGTAAGTCCCTGCCTTGGCCACACCGTAGGGCTCCTCATTCAGATACAAGGCATGTGAATAGTTGCTGTTGCAAGGCTGCCATGTGATCTCAGCAGACGTGGCCGAAAGGTTTCGAACGCGCAGCTGCGTCGGGGCAAGAGAATAGCCGTGACCCACCAGCAAAGTACAGCGCGTCCTGTCCGAGCATCCCCGCTCGGTCATGCTCTGAACAGAGATACGGTAACTCCGGGTTTTCAGTTCCAGCTTCTCAATCAAAGCTTTAGTCTGTCCTCCGCACCTTACGTTTTGTCGAAGTTCGTTATCCACATAGATATTATAACTTAAGATATTTGCACTCCCTGCCGTTACCAGAGGAGGTTCCCACCCGACCACCATACTGCGAGCCAGCTGCTTGATAAGCGTTAGCTTACGAGGATAAGGCACGGCTGAAACATTTGCAGTCCCTTCGCTAATTCCTTGCAGTGGACATGGTAACTGACTGAGGCTGCTCTCATCATCATCATCCTCCTCACTTCTCTCAATGCTGCTTGCACTCAAAAAGCTGATGTCTTGCAAAGAGCTTTGAGAAAGATCATGGGTCTCAGTCGGCTGAAAGGCCATCAGACCGTCATCTGACACACGGTCCACAAAGTTAGAAGGTACAAGACCTCTCCTTCCATCCATCAGCTCTCCTGTTGAAACATGCAAAGATTTAGTAAATAAAGCAAACGTGGAAGATCACAAACCTTAACATATAAAATCTCAACTCAATGAATATATGGTTAATCCATATATTGCTGTGCAATGGCGTTACACATGTAGTTATCCCTCCCTTCCATTGCCATTCGTAATAGGACAAGTAAATGTCAGCATCTGCACTTTGGGCCGCATATCTAAAAGCAATTTTTTTAAACCTTTTATGATCTTCATACCAAAGATCTGCTAACAAAACGAGAAACAATTCAATGTCACTTTGGTTGAAGGTGGCTTTCAATAGTTTGCAAAGAGATAGACCCTCTCAGTTGAGGATTAAATTCCAGGTAAGGAAAATGGATATAGCCATACTGTTCAAAATTATGGCACATTTAGTTCAAGTAAATAGCTTATATCAGGCTAACAAACAAAAAGAGTAACAAAGGCTTTCAGGACCTCAGAACTATCCTCTTCAGATGAAACATCCAACCCAAAAGTGACCTCAAGAGGTCCTGAAACATATGTCTTTATATATTTTATTATGTTAGCCCAATAAAATCATCACCTTTGACTAGGGACTAATAATTCAAGATATTGATAAACCCACCCAGGGTCACAAGCAAGTTAACATATATATCATACGGTATCTGTACAGGCCTAAGTGCGCACACAGCGTTTTCACGCAACATGACTCCACAGAGGTGCTCCGTGTAACCCACCTTCAAAAAATCCATCATCGTCCATGTCTCCATAGATGTAAATATATTCTCCAGCAGTTAGAGGCAGTTCTGCTTCGGGGTTTTCATTTGGTCCATCAAACGGATTGTAACTGAATGAATTATTTAAGAACAATATAAAAAGCTATGCATAAAGTCGGCCCGGTTTCCAAGACACACAATCGTTCAGTACCAATGCAAAACCGTCACAGGGTGAATTCCTCTCCATTTTTCCTATCATGGAGCATCTTAGACCCCGATGCAACGGGACGACAATAGACATGAAGAGCTGGGTTTTCAGCAATTAAGCAGAAGCTACATACACAAATTGTCAATTTAAGGCTGGTATCTTAGCCTTTAAGGCATTTGCAAGGAACATACATACGTGTTTTAGCAAATGCATGTGAATATTGCATGTTTTGCTGCATTGGAATCCCTGTGTTTAGAGATAGAATGTAAAGGGAAAGTGCATTTGTAACGTACACTAAAACACAGCGGGAATAGCATTTGTCTACTGATTGAGGAGTTTCTATGAGACACACTCTGCGGGGCACATGTCTAATACTCTAGTGTTTTAATAACACCCCTGAACCATGGCAGGATTAAACCCGGAATCCATCAGCAAGGGGAGACTTTAAAAAAGCCAGAAAACAGCCCTCTGATTTTAACAGAGATGGCAATCGGCGACACAGATTAACCCTCGCACCTGTATCTGGCAAGAAAGACCTGCAACTTAGCAGGAGCCCGAGCTTCTGGTTCTGGATTCAGTGAAACGCTATCCGCTTCCAAGTCCTCCATTTCACTGGCAGTGTCCACCTAACAAAGTACAAGTTGTTAAATGAGGGAAACTGATTGGATGAACAGGAACACAGCAGTATGTGGGCTTCAAGGGTGGATGCAACTTAACGTAATAAATTGATCATTTTTTTTTAACGTACACAATATAGTAGAGTGCACACAGGTACTGATACATTCTATCTATATCTATGACATATATATCCACAACCCCTCGCACTCGCTTGCCTTGGCGTCACCCTTGACTCCACACCTTTCATTGATCCCCACATCCATTCTACTGTTTGCACATTCGTCCCTTCTTGACACAAGACGGTGTTAAGGCTCTTGTTCATGCCCTCATTATCCCCTGCCTTGACTATTGTAACTCTGTCTTGGCTGGTCTCCCGTCTAGCCCCTCTGCAATCCACTTTGACTTGCCTTCCTCTCCTATTGCCTTACTAACACCTCTTCTCTGTCAGTGCGCTTCAGGATTCGTTTTACTCAAAGCAGTTCCCCTACCAACATCTCCCAGCTCATCTCTACATACACCCCTAACCGGTCTCTCCACTCATGCGATGATCTGTGTCTAGCATGTGCTCCGATTTCTAGTTCTCATGCGAGCTTGCAAGATTTCTCAAGGGCTGCCCCCCTCAACACCCCCTTCTTTAAGGACACCTACAAAAGGTATGCATTAATGCCACATCACCCGTCTTCCTTTAGCTGACCTTTCTGTGGGTAAGCATGGTCAATGTGCCCGAGTCTGCATGAGTAAGTGTAACCGTTCTCGGCCTCGCTCACTAATCATCATCTATGACGACTAACAAACTGAAGAGAACTCACACACTGAAAACTCTTAACCTGAGCACTTCTCAGCCACTTTAATGTACAAATCTCATTTACATATACATGAATATAAGTTTACACCATGAAAGAAAATTAAAAGCGACGCCTTGCCTCTGGTGTGGGGCAAGACTTGGAACTCTCATGAGCAGATTCAGATTTTGACGAAGCGTTGGGCGTCTCCGTCTTCCGTTTCTCTTTGGCAGATGCATTATTTTGGGCCTCAGCGCTGCCAACTTCACAGCTTGGGCTTGGTGGGTGAGGTAACTTTTTTTCCTTTTTAGATTCTCCCTCTCTGTTCTTTTCTTGAAGATCGGGTACACCAGGTCCTGGTACCTCTGAAATCACATAAACCTTCGCTTAGGACAGGGACACGCATAGCAGTGATTCAAAAAGCATGCATAGCCAAACCTAGCGGGTGCCAGAAACGCAAACTGTTCTTTCACACTTCAACCAGCTTCAATAAAAAGAGGAGCCGCAGCAGGACTTTACATTAGGAAAAAAAACCTAAACCGGTAAAGCAGCGGTCCTTCTTATAAATGGGATTTTCTTAAAATAAGAACCAATATTTGGAAGCACCACAGCACAAAGTTAAATCTAGTATCCACTCTTTGAAGATTTTATAACAAGGAAACTAGTCCTTTATTTTGAGACCGATTCCCTATTATGTGTGATGATGTATATAGTACTGAGCTCAACCTCAGTAGACGAGTTATTCAGATGCTAAATATACTTTATTAGTGAAAGAATCTGTAGTGTTGGAATAGTTGCATTTCTCTTTTTGGATTTAAACAATACTATCAGGATGGACTGCTGCTTTAGCAAGTAAATACCCACAGAAAAAAAAAGGGGTGTAAGACCAAGCTTAACAGACCCACAAAAGTCTTGTAGTGAGATAATCATGCGTAAAACCATTGCACCAGTGAGACTTTGTACCCTGCATATAACCGGCTGGCTTTGTGTCTTGTGTCACAGTTTTGTACTTTGGTGCCCAGTGCTCACCACATAACACAAACAAGCCACTCCGACGGTTATCTTACACCCAGAGCCGGCTACAGCCCCATGTTCCAAAACCAGGTGGTATTTACACAATAAATGTCAGTACCCTCCATTGAGAGGTATATAAAACTGCAGCTGCTGTCATCCAGACTAATGTCTACCCAACTGATCACATCCCAAGATGAGAACTCATCTACGGAAAAAAAGCAGGTTAAGGTCAAGTCATTAGCACCGGAATTCAAAGCAAAATGCAAGTCAAATCTTTAGCTCTATTCACTTGAACGGCTAAGTATAAATTAGAATTTGCTTTAGGGCTGGGGAGTGGGGTTTGATTTATAAAAAGGAAATTTAAAGAGACAGACTGTCTAATAATACTGATAGGTGATCACATTTGTACAGTTAGGTCACTGAAAATGTTACAAAATGAGAATTAAGAAAACATTAAAAGCTATGAGCATGCTGTTTGTTAAAATAATAAACAGAACATCAATATTCATCACTCTGTCAGTTTTGGAACCGTTTGCCATGTAAGGGTAAACCAAACACAAGCAGATTAGTGATTGCATGATTGCAAACTAAATATTACCCAGCAGACAAATGTTTGTATTATAGGCTGATGATTATTTCTTGATAAGAACTAGAGCCCACAGATATAGGAGCCTACTTAATAAACAATGATTTAAATGTGTTTTTGGAGAGTCTTCATGAATCCATTGGCTGAGACACCACTCACCAAAAGAATGGGCTCCTCTTTCATCCTGAGGCAGCTCAGGTGTGGAGCAGCACTGAGGTGGGGGCAGCTCATGGGTCACTAAGGTAGAGGTGAGGAGATCGATGTTCCCAGTTTGCAGACGAAATCTTTCCAGCTCCTGAGACAAGAGGCTGAACTGCTCCGTCTGACTGCGACATTTCTCTTCCAACAGCTTCACTTTAGCCTGGAAGGAACAAACCATTGCATTTGCAGATCATTCTGACGGCACAGATGCGGACTGGTCAGGTCAGCAGAGTTCTTAAGGAGAATGGGGGGGGGGATTAATCCTTCGTAATGATCCCCCAACCATCTAAAACACATGTAGTCTGACACCTGGCAAATTTATCAAGAACTCTCACCCTTACCAAAGCAAGTTCCCAACACAAGCAATTTGGACGTTCACAGAAAATGTTCTAAATACAGCTAAATCTAACAACATACAGAGAGGTTAACATATTAGGGCTTTAGACCGGTTTGACAATACCTGCAAATTATCCAAGGTGTTCTGAGCATAGATAAAATGAGAAAAAAAAAGTTACCAGTCTTGTATTTTATTATTACAAAACAAAATAATATTTTAGTAACATAATACCTCCAGCAACTGAACTGCTCCTTCATGTTCTTTCTTAGCTTCTACTTGGGCCTACAAAAAAATTATAAAAAAAAAATCAGTTTTCCTTAACTTAAGTCTAGTACTACAGCCTCTGAGCATTCCAACATCTTGTCTAAATCAGAGTTAGACACGCGTGCATAGAGATGTTAAAATGCATCCATATGTAGCAATCAGACAGAGGTAAATCCTTTGTGAACAGTGGATGTCTGGATCCTGAGCTATATGTTGTTCCCCCTTGGAAAAAAGCAGTTATCCGAGAGGTGGATTTTATAGGTAGGCAAAAAGCCAGGGGCAGTAAAGCCATATTACCAACTTGCACACTGAGAGAAGTTCAAATATGTATGGAACTTGCCTGATTTGCCTTTTACTGCAGCATTTTAGAAAGAGCGGATAATGAATGTTTCAGAGACAATAATAAAACAGCAGGCATATCTGAAATTAGAGTGACCAGGATATGGGGTAGTAGTAACACAAAACATGAAAGTTCCATGGCTTTTAATACATGTTTGAAATTCTCATTCAGCTGAAGCCGCGTGTAAACATTACCATCTCTAACGCATTAAAAAAACACACCATTTGCAACGGAAATAGAATATGCCCACACAGAGATGATTTTGGCACTGAAGCCCAATTTTGTCTCTCAGGCAAGTTTTCTTGGACTAGTCAACTGTGTAAAAAATAAACAATTACCAGTTGGAGACGTTTTACTTCCTCTTGCCTCGTCTTAAGTGCAATCAAAGCATCTTCATGATCTTTCTCCAATTGCTGCCTTCTCTCCACCACATCTCGCATGTGCTGCAATATAACACATTGTTTATAGAATTATATCCGCTTATATCAACCACAGGATTCCGTGTCTGAGGAATGGGTGGTTTGCATATTACTTCAGAATGATGGTCATCATTAAGGACTTGCAGAATTACACATTTACACTATTTTTGCCGTTGTCTTCAATCAACATTAAAGAGAATAAGAGACCGTTCAGAGGAAGACTACTAAAACAATGTATAGCCTGGAGGAAGGAAGAGGGGGGTGCAATATATTTAAATACTTAAAGGAACTCAAAGTACAGGGGGCAAGTTTTCAAAAGGGGGGGGAATGTTAGAACAAGGAGGTCATAATAAAAAATGAGGTTTAGTAGGTTAGATGGAACATAAGTTGAACATAAGTTGAATTAAGTGGAACAGCCTCTATGCAGAAGCGGTAGAGATGAATACAGTGAGGGAATTTACACATCCATCGGACAGGTAAATATCTACGACTATCCTAAATCTAAGACCAAAGACTGTCGAGTCGTTACATCAGGATAAATGGGCAAACTAGATAGAAGATGAGAACCATTTGGCCTATTTCTATGTAACATACTGGTAATACTGTCAAAAAAAATCTCCATTCTGGCCACATTGGCCCGAGCTCACCTTCAGCACTTGCTCTAGGTTCTCCAGCTTGCTCTGCAGTTGATGGCTCTCCTTCAGGGCGGAATCTCTTTGCTGAATTACTTCATTCAAATGCACCCTCAGGTCAGCATTTTCAGCGTCCACCTGCCCACAATAAGATTCATAACGTCTAAAAATACTGCTTTTCAGACAGCAATATTAAATACCCGCTTCGATCGCCCCTTTTATTTTGTTAAACACAACTGGATCAATGTATTTGTAATTGTAAACATTTGCTTTACCTTGCCTGTCCATTTTACTTTGTTACTCAATCTCGAGTTCTCTTCCACAAGACGTGCATTCTCAGCCTGGACCTCCTGAAGCTTAATTTCCTGTTGAAATCACACAATGTGAAATGTATTAGAAAGCATGGAAATCACTTAGCACGTGGTTTCATATCGAAAAGTATTGGGTATCTGTTACTAGCGGAGGGATGAGCTTTAATGGCATCTAAGCGCCTGTCCAACAGGAGAACTGTCTCCTCTGTTTCTCACCTTTAGTATTGGAAGCATGAATGCCGTTATGAGTGCCCGTCTTCTTTTCTATACTGCCATAACAGACTAGGGACAGTTGGTATCCAGATATATCGCAGTAAAACAAAGATTACCTTTACTGGAGGATCTAAGCTGGTGTTCTATGCCTACCCTTTATGGTTTTTTCTATATTGACATTATTTGTTCCCAACTGCTCCAACTATACCCAGAGTTGTACATCATGCACATATTTCTCCTCTTCACCAACTTTACTTCTAATTCTGACACAGACCTGTCTTCTGATCCGCGGCAAACCACGTGTTTGTAATGGTTTGAGGAAACCAGGTTAAGTGAGACAGGTATGTGTAGCACAGGATTTACAGGCGTAACGCCTAACGCGGTCAGAGATGACATTCATCATGATGACCTGACGTATAAGCAGGAAAAACAGCTTCACAAGCATATAAGACCATTGTAGCATGCGTGGACAGGACTAGGCAGAGAGGATGGTAAACCGGTCACGCTATGCAAATATGTAGATACTAAAAAAATAGGGCACACCGACATATATTTAAGGAAACGACAGATGATCTAGGAGGCAGATGAGATGTGTTGGCTGCCGTACAAAGAACAAGGAAAAACCTGCCACGCGTTATCAATTAATAGAAGCAGTGACATGTGGGAATATCAAACCGTTCTCGCTCTTCAAATAGGAACATAATCAACGAATAAACCCAGAGGTCTACAGGAAAATTAACCATGAAGTTCTAGCAATCTCAAAGAAGACAATAATTGTCTCATTGAACTGTTCTGTGATACATTAGCATTAGGCAATCAATTGTATATCGTTTAAATAATTCACGTGTAAGCTACCAGCATTTCCATCCCTAGAACTTCACACTGAACAACAAACAAGGGCTGAACCGTATAGGGTTTGAGGTTAAGGACTGTATAGATTGCTTGAGTTAAACCCTCAGTCATCATCCCTCAGTGTTAGGAAATGAACCGTGCATCAATAGGATTACCATCACTGAAAACTGTATATTACATTTCCATGAAAAAATAAAATAAATAAATCGCTGGGATCAGCCAGATGTACATTTCAAGTGCAAATGAAGGTGCCTGTATTTGTATCCGTGTAACAAACGCGTAGACAATTATCTTTGTGTAAGTAACAGGAACATGGCCAATATGTGGAACAAGACCAATATAGAAAACATGAAATCAAGCCCCTGGTGGACTGGGGGGGTCTAGGGGGTCTGCTAATATTGATGTTTATTCATATTTATAATCATTCACAAGAGTCATGCAGCTGCTCTGTCATTACACACGCATCATGAGACGGCGCATCATATTCTATTTCATGTAACGGGACGAAAAAACCCAACTGCCGGAGACATTCCTCCTACACATATTCAATATTGTTGAGCCAAATATCAAATCAGTAATAATGCTGGGACGGTTAGAGCACACGTGAATTGTTGGTTTCATAACCTGCAATGCTTCATCGCAACGGAAGCTCATCTGTTGCTAGGCAACCCATATAATGAAGCACTGGATGAGGGGGATGATAAACCAAAAGTGTCTCCAGTTTCTCTTAGATAACTGAAGAATCCATTGAACATCACCATATCGCCTGGTGAGGACCACATTGTATGTGTGCCCATATAAATAGGGTGGGAGAGGCATTTTTAAAAACTGTATAAACCTACATAATATACATGTCCGAGACTATCTTACGCACTATGCCGTAGGAAGAATAGTCATCTCTAAATACACACAATCACACGCATAAAGTGAATAAAGTGAAATTACATATATACACACACATACACATACATACATATATACACACACCAGACTTAGTTAAGCCCTGGTATTTATTTTATAGCCCTTCCCCTAGGTCAGTGGTTCTCAACCTTCCTAATGCCGCGACCCTTTGATACAGTTCCTCATGTTGTGGTGACCCCCAATCATAAAATTATGTAATTATATATCCACAGGTTGAGAACCGCTGCCCTAGGTGGTAAAACAGGTAGCTTCCATAGTGTGTAGGTACCACAGAGAAAGCTGCAGGTGAGGTAAAAAGGGTACAGGAGGCAGTGTGAGCGAGTGAATGACTGAATGAATGTATAAATGTTTGATGGAGGGCAAAGTCTTTTGGGGGGGGCAGAATGGCACATGGGGGCAAGCTGCCTTGGGGAAAAATTGCATACACAATCTGGAAGCAAAAAGCTGTTTAGGGGGGAAAGGTGGGACATGTTGCTTGTGAAGTTGTGGGGTGTTTGGGCCTTTGGTTCCAGGGATTTTAATAATACTGTGATATTCTGTTATTAAGGGACAATATTTTACATTTTATAGCTATTTGGACAACACACAGTGGGACTGTTAATATATAGGTATGTAAAGTACAAGGGGTGTGGGAACAGAAGCTCGAGCTGGATACAATATATGCAGCATCAAAACATTTTCAGGGCTTTCATTCATGTGTGTGTACAAGTGTGTAAGTTTGTGTAAATGTGTGGGCCACTTCACATGAGATTTGCTGGAGATGGGGCAAATAGCCAATGGAGGCCACTTGACTTTAACTGCTCCCCAGGCCAGGTGCAAACACAAGGTCCTTTTCTGTATGGCCTCCCCAACCCAGCTAGCTGGCTTGCAGAAGATGCGTTTCCTTCTCTGTGATAAGCATACACACAGGTTGCAAAGTTTTTTACCGTATTTCCCCATGTATAAGATGCACCTTTTTTCGAAAAATGTGGGGTCTAAAGACTGGGTGCGTCTTATACAGTGGTAGTAGATTGCAGTTACTACTTCCCAGTACCTCCCTGCAGTCACACTGACAATTGGCCCCGCCCTGTTCTGACTCACTGACGATTGGCCCCACCCTTTTCCTTATATCCTCCACACTGCTCAGACAGCAACTCAGTATAAAATATTTGGGCTGTGGAAAGTTAGGGGAGGTGGGGGTTAATTTAGGGGCAGTTATGGTTGATGGGGTCTTTAGGGATAATTTAGGGGCAGTTAATGGATGGGAGTGATGAGTATGAATTTTAAGATACAAAAAATTTCGGGCGTTTTATACATAGGGAAATACAGTATGCATTCTTTTTTCTTCGTTAAAGAGACTGCCTGGGGCACTATATTGTTTCTTTAATCAACTATTCCAAATCTTGAGCAAATACTGAATCCATCAATAGAGACAGGAGGACGGATGAAACTGCTTCAGAACTTGGTCTTCTTCGACTTACTGATTTCTGGCCACTAAACTTTTTTCTGTAAATCCCCATAAAGCCTTGAGGGTGTCTAGAGTCATTTAAGGCACCCTTTGCACCAAGACTAGATGTTCCTTGTATGGGTTTTCTTACTAGGACCTTATTACACCTCTCCCTGGCAATAATTCGATTATTATTTGAAATTGTCAAGATTAAGGTGTGAAAAGTAGCATGACTTGTGTGTTACTTACCAATTCTTCACATCTCTTATGCTTTTTCTTCACTTCTTGCTCCAAGATCTCACATTCCTTTCGTTTCCTTGTTAATTCTGTAAATTCAGCTTCCTAAATAAAAAACAACCCAGAGAAGCTCAGATACCAGGCTTGAAAATGCTGCACACACTGCAGAAGCTGAGCAAAAACGTGTACATGAAATGCATAACGACAAAGTATGACCTTGTCTTTTTCTACATTAAACAGCTAACTTTAATAAGCCCATTGCACATGTATACACGCAACATCACACTACTGCGTGTGCCAACAGCCATTAATCTTCTGACTGCTAGAAAAGAAGCATTTTGTACAGCATGCAATGGGTTAAAAGCCATGGCATTCCAATATATTGTACATCTCAATACAGCATCAAGACACTGCTTCCACGTGTTAAGACTTATTTTGTTAGACTTCCTACAAGACGCTTCAAAATGAAAGAAAAAACGTCCTTATTCTCCTAGAAGTAGAATAAAGTCTCCGCTATGCAAGCTAAGGCAGGCAAGACAAGTCAGACCTTGAAATATTAACATAATAAAACATATCTTCGTACATTTCCATTTCCACCAGTCCCATTTAAACCCTCTGTAAGGCAAAATAGTATATTAAACCTTTAAGGTGCTTCCCAGATCTATGCGCCCACTTTCTGCAAGAAATTGTTAGGCCTGAACATCCAGCGGTCGATTCTTAAGACATTCAGTGACATCCATGGTCTCTAGAATGCTTTGGATCTTTGAGTCTTTTTTAAGCATTAAGAATAACCACGCAAAATGTTATTTTTGTTATTAAAAAAAAATATATCGAAATGCATAACTTTTTTTTTTAGCCCTAGAGATATTCAAGAGGTGGTATAATACATTCATGCACGTTTAACTAAAATGTAACCCTTAAGAAGAAGTTAACAAACCATTCTACTACTTCCAACCTAATGATACATACTTAGCAGTCTAATGATTAAAGGGTAGAACGTGACAACCGGATAGGCTAGAAAGCAGATCAGACGTCTGATTGTGATTATGGCCTCTACTGCGTATCACCCCCGAGCATACTTACTCTAAAGCGCAGTACAAGTTAAACACCCCCCTACCTGAAACCTGCCTTTTTTTCCACCTGATGCTGGCAGCGTAGCAAGAAGTGGAGTAAGGAATGAATGCCCTACCTGCTATAGCAGTCCAATCCCCCGGCTGCCACGGCAACCAAAAGGATTAAGTGGATCAGACCACAAGGCAGGCAGGGGAGGAGGACACACGACAGACGAGGCATTCGATGCAAAAGCAAATATTTAAAATACCAGGTAAAAAAACTACACGCTATTTGGCAGCGAAGCCATGTAAGAGCAGACGCAGCCCAAGCCCTACTTCCCATAACGGTAACTGTGAATATACGCTGTGTGCTCAGCACCGGTGGAAGAAGCTTAAATCCTAAAGGCTGTCCTTAGCAGGTGTCATAACTGACAGCACACGCAAAATCCTCTTCACCGCAGCACCCGCGGCCTGAGCCGGAACGCCGGAGGGGGCGCAGTGCTACGGGGCCCAAACCCGAGGTGCCGCACATGCTGATCACCGCATCTCTCGCTTTATTATCCTGCTTAGGATAAAACACAACCAATATCCATAGTATATTTGTAGAAAAATGCCCTATGCAGGCTTTATTTAATATATATATATATATATATATAATATATATATATATTAATGACATTATGGTGCCAGGCACAGGATTGCGTCATACGAACAAACACATTCTGCACTCTCACTAAAGGGTATTGGGATGGAAAAAATAGTTCTATAACAATTCTATAAAACAGACATGGCAGCCGCCTAGAGTCATCACATGCTTCGTTATTGAACGTTGGAGGCTCTGAGACGAAGATATTATATGGTGGTGGATAAGAAAAAATCCCCTTAGATTGTAAGCTTATGAGGACGGCGCTCTTTGCCAGTTTGTCAGGTGTGCTTTTGTCGTACCCTTTGAATGCGTGCTCTGTAAGAAGCGCTGCGTACACTGCTGGTGCGATATAAAAAAAAAGAGAATACCAGCAGAAGAGATGACCAGGACTTGGGTCAGAAGTTTAACAGCAGGTCAACTTAAATGGCCCATTTTTGCAATGAAGTTCTACAGTTCCTCTATTAACCGTCACAGGAAGATGAACGGGAAGGAAAAAGAGATAACGGTATCTCGGTTTACACAAAATCATGAGGAACTGAGAGCTTGTTTTGTGGCAATCTCCACCAAAGGCGTAGTCAGAGCCCACCAGGCGGGGACAGAAAACAGTGGGGGTTATTCACTAGGGATAGCTGTGGATTGAAGAGCTTAGCTTTAGTATACAGTATGAAGGACCAACCCTGTGGGCTTCTGCTAAGGGAAGAGATTGGCTGGCCCTGTATAATGTATAGAAAAACGATTAGGTTTCTCCAAACTATCCTCGGCCAATAAAGTATACAGGGCCAGCCCAACTCTTCCTGTTTGAGAAATCTGTTGGCTCCTCATAATGAATAGATATAAAAAATTTTTCCTAAGCTTCCCTTTGCTACATAGAGGGTTAAATAATAAAATACACATGCCGATGCGATTTGTGGAACAAATAAGATTAAACAGCAGGTACAAATATGAACAAAATCACATTAAATGCAATTTATGCCGATCTTGCCACTGGCTGACAGTTTTGATGTATGGTCAAAAATCACTATGTAATCACTATGGCCTGTATTATGAATTATACATTCATATGCGCTAATTATTCACAATTATTCTGTTAGTTTCCATGGTAAAACCTTTTCATGCCTCGGTGCCTTCCAAACCCATACTACAGTGTATAACACAACAATCAGGAAAGGGGAAAATTGTTAAAAATATACTTCTCACAACCATTTAAGGCACAAGGGAAAGGAAAAAGTATAACGCACTTATAAGTCAGGTGCCACGACAATAATGTAAACGTGTGTACTACACAAGAATCAATAACGACATTTAGAAAGAAAAAAATCTATTTAGTCTCATCACCATGACAACCAAACGGAATGTTCATACAGATTGGATCATTCCTCTTGGCTGCTATGGTAATGTTACCGATTTTATATTTTTATTTTAAAACTTGCAGTGATATGATGCTAACATAGCACTAGAGAAGAGGAAATGTGTACGACACCTCAGACATATAACTACCAGGTGTAAAGAAGCCAAAGATTTGCATTGTAAGGTGTGATACTTGAAGCAAGGTGCATGATGCCAGCGGATTAACCGTGAAATCAGAGCCCTGCCCCCCACAATAAACCAATTTTTTTGCGAAACCATTGCCGTCTGTAGATTGCCACAGGGAAATTAAATATTGATATTTAGCATTTGACTCACATTTTAAATAATTGACAATTACAGGAGTGTAAAAACATATGGAGGGGTCAAAATCACGCTCACTGACTACGCCTAGTTTACAATGTTCCTTATCGGGGTATATTATTTTCCGGTGTAAACATTCATGGAAAGGAGTATGAGAAATATGTGTCCCAAAGGATTTAACCAGATCCATCAAAGTGGATATTTCCCTTCTATGCAAGCAAAACTAGTGCTGGGATCATCCAAAGGGAAAAATACATGCCAGGTTTAAACCTGCTTAAACAAATCCACCAAAAGCTTCTCCTTTGCCTCGTTTCCTTATTAGATCCCTTCGTTGATTCCATTGCATCTTTAATCCTGAGTGAAATGCAGCCAGGCAGAAGGAGCCATCCCACTTTTCTACAGACTGAAATGTGTCAGTTATTAAATAAACGCTGCAGTACACTTCTATGTACGCCATATTAAAACGCTTATACACACAAAAGGTATCTGGCAGACTTGAAAAATTTGAATCAGTTTTGGTTTATATGTACATTTCTCTTTTGGTCCATTCGTTTTCAGACAATTAATTCCATTTCCTGCCCATTCATTTTGGACAAAAATCAGAAGGCTATTTAGATTAAGAAACAAAATGTGTTGTCACTTATGGTTTCTTACACCGTTTCACTCAGGTTCTCTCATATTGTCTCAATGTCTTCCTACCTTCTCCGCTGACCACTTCCCTGTCCCTCGAAGCTCAGGTTCTCTGGCATATTGTCTTCTTTCTTTGTCCGCTTCTCCCAGGTGTACTTCAGCAAAGGACGGAGCCTCCGGGCATACCCTCTACACGTACATCCAATCGGGCAGAGGATTTGCCCAGAAGCTCCACCATTGTCTGGATGTTCACCTGAGATCACGACCAGGGGAAGACATGAAGACAGGGACATGGAAGCAGTTGGCGTAGCACGTAGGGAGACATGCCAGAGAGCATGAGAGAGAGTGAGAGAACCAAAGAAATTCAAATGAAAATCTGGAGCTCTTTGCTTCGTTTTGCTGGGGGTCCCTGCTCGTTTTCCAAGATTCAGACGAATCGACAAAATTGGGAAATTTCGTTAAAATTGCAATTTGCATGAATCTGAACGCACAAGTCTAGTATTAAGTATGCTTGGATTCATGAGGTCAGAGGGTAGCATCCTCTGTAGAGCGGGATGTACTTTTTTCTTGGTTGCGCTAGTATGGTTTTAGATTTCCCAAGCAGGAATATGCCAAGTAAAGAGGTTATTGGGGTTGCAACTCACTGCTTGTTTAAATATATGCATATATTTCCAATCCAGGTAACAAATATTTTATTTTTATAATTTAAAACACGCCACGCGAACATTCCAAAGTTAAGAGAAAAATATCTGCCATTTTTCTTGTATACATGTCTATAGATATATCTTACTCCAGGTTTTTTATAAAAAAAAAAATAAAAAAGAAAAAATTAGGGAGTTCTTAATTCTCATATTTTGCCATTTACCAAATGGATGGTGTAAAAGCTAACGTAATGTTAAAGGTGTGAAATTGAATGTAACTGCGTGCCTATTTCAAAAGGCAGTAATAAAAGCTATTAAGGCACCATTGGAGTGTGGCTATACCACACTTAGAAGACAGAAGTATGGGATTAAAGCCGTCACGCACCAATTGTAGTTGCAAGTATGAGAGCTACAACTACGTCTCTCACCTTCATTACATCTCCTGAGGTTGTCCTCATCGATTTGTCACCACACTCCATGGGTTCATCGGAACCATTTAAAGTCTCGATGTACACGGCACCAGGTAGGGGAGGGGGAGGGCGAGGAGGAGAGACGTGGGAATCTGAACTGAATGCATGCAGAGAGTCCTTTAAATGTTTCACAGCTATTTGCCTCTGTAATCGTAACACTTCCTTCTGAGACTCATGCAGTAGACGGTCCAAATCGTTCAGCTTCAATCCAGTAGGAAAATCCTGCATTATAATAAAAATAAAAAAAACAATTAATGCACAGTGAGCACATTCAATGTATTAATAGGCAGAGCATTAAATAAAACAAGGCTTCCTAAAGATTTTATCAGCGTGATTTAGCTTGTGTACATATACAGGGATCCAACAATTAGTCCCACTGTCACTTCTATAGCTTTCTATGATGCTTTGATGTTTGTTGTGGTCTACAATTACTTGTAGCAGCAAAATCAAAGAAATTATGCTGAATTGGTAAAAAATGTGGAGACTACGTGTTAAACTTTTATAACACATCTGATTATATCAATGCATTATATATGTCATAAATGATACTTACCAGCTAAATGCAAGGTGGTGTATTTTCTATGTTCTGGGGACTTTGCTTCTGGAGTATGTGCAAATGTAATGTTGCGGTCATGTTTTATAAAATTAAAATACCTTAATTCTCTGTTTAATATAATTATTATGAAAGGAAAGAGAAAAAAAGGACTGGCTGGCCTGCATAGAACCAAAAATGATCTCATTCATGCAGAAACAGTGTTGTAGATACATACGATAATTGCAAGCTACACTGATGAATATATAACAGGTCAATGAAAGAAAAAACTGGGACACAATATCGCTTTTTTTTTTTTTTTTTTTTTACTATTTTTAATTGAATTTTTCATTACTTGTAATGAAGAAAAACATCCAATCGCCAGTGATAAAGCTACATGTATGTAATCAATAGGTATAGACGTAGGTCCAGTATTGCTTTTTAAATGGAGTATATTCTGTTGCCCTTATACTGAGCCACCGACGGACGAGATCACTCAGGCCTAGGATTGTTCCCAGGATGGAAGCTGAAGGAACACTTCTGAAGAGACCAGATATTGCATGGTAAAGAATGCAGCATAGCGTTTACATTTGTGATGTAATCACGGAGTATAGATGTAGTCCCATACATTTGTAAAATAAGCGTCTCGTAGGTACACTGGCTTTTAGACAAATAAAGCTCTTGTAGCTGCACATGAGATGCCTTCAGTCATACACCCGTTTCATCTGTTTCACAAAGCAGATAAAGAAGGATGGGAAAATTTGATGTGCGGAATGTGAAACGCCCTGCTGTGTTTCAAGGGAAATGCTAAATAATAGAACCATGGGTTTGTGCAAATTACTTTCAGTAAATGGAAGAAAAATAATGTTTGTCTCCACAAGCAGTCTCTGATAGCTAGAAAAGAGTTAAAAAAAAAACAAAACAAACAAAACAAAAAAAAACTATTCTAGCAGATCCATTATGGTGTTGAGCGACTTGAACATTTCTCCTAAATTATTTGCCAAAATGTTACTACAGCCACCTTAATGAAAATCATTAACATTTTCTGAAGTTAAATCGGAACATTATGTATGCAAATGTACAGCACTTTTATAACAAGGCTCCTAAAATATATCGATTCTTGTTAATGCATAATATAAAGTTTTCAGGCAGTGGCATATCAGTCATTTGTAAGCATATATAAGCGTGAGCGTAACACGGAGTGAAAAATCAGATAAAAGGTAGTGATTTAGAACTCCAGTATAAAACTATCCAGCACCCAAAACATTGGCTCTTACCTTCCCGGCCGAAAGCTTGGCCTGCAGTTCGTGGCATTCTTGTTGTAATGTTTCGATTTGTTTATCTTTAGCCAGAAGAGCGCTGGCCTGCTCGCTCATGTCCCGTGCTCGCTGGCGTGCAAATGCCTTTTTACAGAGCTCCAGGTTTGTTCCTTTTAGATGTATCGGAGTGTTAACCTGTAAATCAAAGCAAATCATAATTAAAGAAAAACGTCTGTTTCACGGTTTGCCTGATGAAATCTATGATTATAGCTGGGTTTGGAGTCGGGTACCATCTTTAGATTTGCTTCTTGGAGCCTTTGGGCTCTCTCCTCTAAGCGTTTGGCTACGACTGCTAGCTCTGCATTCTTCCTTTTCAGCCTTTTCACCTTCTCTTCTGTTTCTGGAAAAATGTTCTTTCTCTGCAACGTTGGAGAGAAAATAGGTCAGCAAACTTGTGAGATCAGCAACTGAAACATATCCAAGTATTATAAGGATTGCGTTACTCAGGGAATTTCAGCTTTCGGGTACAGAGGAGGGGGGGGCACAAACTTTCAGCAAGTACGGTAAAGAATAAACGCACAAATAAGAAGTTTTTTGTGCTTAAAAAACTCAAATGACATGGTTGGTACGTGCCTGAACGGATACTAGTCTTATGTAACAATCATTTGTCATGAGGTAAAAGTAAAAGACTCACCAATAAGATATTTTCTGCTTTTAAATCGTTATATCGTTGCTCTAAAACCTGCAATGTATTGAGCAATTCGGCATCTTGTTTGGATTGAGGGGGGTCGCTTCCATTCTGCACAAGACATTGAGACAATTAATCTATACCAGTCCTTACTTTTCTATATCAGGTATTTAAGCCATAAGAAGAATATTAACAAAACATTTGTTTTTATTCTGCAAACATTGATTATACACAAAATAACAAAAGGAAAATAACAAACACAAGGGAGGGCTCGCAACCTTTGCTTGCAGTTGTGTTATTGCACAGAATAACACAATTGGGGAGCACCATTGGTGAACACCACATGACGCGGCAAAACAGGTGAAAGGGGGGAAAGATTATCATGGAAGCGGGCCTACAAATATTACAACCATCACAAAACAACCTGGGGTCTCTTTAGGGCTTGTCATAGCGCATGGCAATATCGATGCTTCCATACACACGGCGTAGACCTTGGTTTAAGTCTGCAAGGAGATCCAAAATGCCAGACCGTGAATTTGGGGTCCGTTCTATCCAAATGGACTGGTCACGCAAAGATGTGAAGGTCACAGTGCAAAGAAGAAAACGAGGTACACTACAAAAGACTGGAAAGAGGCATAATGTACCCGCTAATGCCACCTCTACACCCTTATCGGGCTGCTATATGAAGATGGCTGCCTACCTAGCCCGGGCTTCCTTGGAAAGCATTTCTGGTTACGGTCGGATGGCGCAAGTAGTTCTGCATGATGGTCACCTAGAACTCCGGACTCGTGTTCAGATCCAATACAAATCAACACCATAAATCTATACGACAATATTCCCGGGGAAGATACAAAGAAGCCTGTTGTCGGACATATTTTTACACTTTTTCTCCAAAAAGAAAGACAGAAGACCAAGAAAATGCAAGATAAGAAGTAGAGCTGCACCGCAAGGTGACGGGACATGGAAGCGGTCAGCAGAGAAAGTAGGGAGGGAGAGAGCGAGTGCATAAGAGAGAGTAAAAAAAACGAAAGTCAAACTGAGACCTTTGCTTCATTTTTGTTTCCTTGAGGGTCCCTCCTCACATTCAGAGATTTGCACGAATTGACAAAGTTTGCATATTTCATTAGATCGGCACAAATCCGGATGCACTACACACCTCAGCATGAAAATACTTATGTGGATTTTTATTAGCAGTTTCCACAATGAACTGCACGTCCCTGGCACATCTGTTCTGTAAAGTAATTTCATTCCGGGGTAACTACCGGCAGCTTTGTTTGTTAGCAAAGAATAGGAAACAAAACTCTGCATGATAATTCTTTATCACATATTCGGCCCATTCCCTGATTCATTAACATACAGAGTAGATCATCCAGGTAGGGAAACGATGAACATTACTTTACGCACCTCAGTCAAAAACAGACAATGTTTTTAATTAGTTTGCCCTTCGGTTAATTACCTCTCAGACTAAACCCCCAGTCTGGAATTAAAATGAGGCAGGTATAAGGATCGGCCCCTGTAAACCTAACAGCAAATAAAGAAGTGATGGATGCTTTACAGTGCGGGGCTCCATTATGGGTTTTACATAGAATTTGATGGCAGATTAGAACCATTTGGCTGCAAATGTCTGTTTTAATATTTATTATGTACACATACACACACACACACATATATATATATACACACACATTATATATATTTTTATATATACACACGGTGAATGGTTGCTTTGAGCAGGTTGGTAAACGTTTAGAACATTATGAAGGGGGGGGGAGTCCTTAAAATATGTGTTAGATACTATGTGTATTATGCTGGGCAGAGTGGCCACACATTTATGTTCTTTGAAGTAGAAGACCACTCAGAAAATGTTTGACGCAGCTGAAAAGCCCCACTTTAAGGAGGAATAAGCCCCCCAGCCACACCACCATCTTTATATGAATTCCATATATGCCACCCTGTGAATTTTGTACATGGACCAATGCGTTATAAACCTACAGCAGAGTAATAACAGAGGAAATGACATTATCTGTCAGGGAACACACAGGCCTTCTTGATTTGTGTGAGATTAAAACAAAATAAACGGCCTGAAGGAGCTGTTCTGTTAAGGCGGAAACCCACAGGGACCGTGAAACTCCAGACCGACAACACTGAGCAGCCCTCATAAAATATTTACTGATAATGAAGCCGCTTTCCTATTTATTAAACACCGCGGTGTCCATTGCATTCCGTGCTCTATTCCCCGAAGGCCAATACGTCTGGCGTGTAATACGGAAAGAACTGTACGGCCCAGGAAATAATAGAACGGATTTCACACCGCGGGGAAAGCAAACATGTTTGTGTGATTGGCATTTAATGAATCAAAGTGCAGCACCAAGAAAAAAAAAAGTATGCTCTAATTGGTAGGAATTTGGTGATAAATAATGAAATGATTAACATATTAAAATAAAAAAAATAAAAAAAAACAGACAAGATTAGTTACAGAAGAAAAAAATAAAAGCTGCGCCGTTCTGGTATATTTACGAGTACAAATCACTATGGTAACTGTGATTACTGCTGCACAGATGAAAGATGCATTTAATGCACACAGACAGGACGATGTACATTAATTAGTCCAGGTTTTAAAGACAAAACGAGCAGAACGGAAAAATAAAGAGACTTTCCCAAGGCTTGGAAACCCGCTGTGATATATTTTATTTAATAAAAACGTAAAAAAGGGAAGAGAAAATACTGATTGGGCGGCAATTCACACAACTTACTATACAGGAGACAAAGTGCCCAAAACGCAGAAAACATCACTGCTTTTGGGTCTTGGCCAACAATATTTTGGGAATGGGAGGTACATTCATCGAAGAGAAACAAAACTGGCGGAATCCCTGCAACAACTACATCAAAAGAGAAAATACAAGACTTATTTAGGACAGGATAGACTTCTTGTCATCCAAAGGATACCGCGCCAAGCATTCTGTTGGATACACAGACGCGTGGCGTTAGACGGCAGGTAAGAGCCATTCCTCCCGCCTGGTCTGCCCATTTTTCCTGATGTTGTAGTAGTAGTGGTGCTGGTAGCCACGTTTCCCCGTTCACCATGAACCAGGACTGTAAACGCTGATCGATCATCTCGCCTTCCATTTAAAACGAAGACCAGCAACAGATATTTTGCACTCAGATGAAACTTATTCTAGCGGGAAGATCTATTTAAAGGATGTAGAGTCTGGTATACGGACAAGCAAAGAATCAGAATAGGTCATTTGGGCTCGAACTCATTCAAAAAAGTTTGGCTTGACCCATTACCATTTACCTCCCCCATTCTAAACTGGAACATACAATGCACTTGACTATTACTTTGGCCAGTGCATGCATTATACCGGGGTTTATTTAAAATTATATTTATAAAACAAAGGTCGTTACAGACTGAACTAAACGTATCGGGCAGAAGACTTCCGAGAAGAATCACCGCAATAAATAAATATTCTACTTTAGAAATCTACCTACCTGGATAGCAGCAAAGCACAGGCGTTAAACCGCACGACAAACGGCTACATTATTAAACACCAACGAGAGAGAATAAGAAATAAGTATTCACAGACATTACTGTGTGATATACATACATTTAGCTCAAATAAGATGACTGAAACAGAAATAGTGATGACAGAATCACTGGCGATATCAGGACCAAACAGCTGGAACGGTGGACAGCACCAGATAAAGACGATACTCATGGGACAGCACACTTCTGCATTTATTACCCAAAATATATTTTATTTACCATCAAGCGCTTAATCCCAAATCAGACATTACCCCCGGAAAGCAAAAACCTAAATTATACTGAACCGCACGCGTCGTAGTTGTAATAGGCACGATGTAACGACGTGTTACCTAAAAGGGAGATTTACAGCTACATGATGTCCGTTTCTCCAAAAGGATTTCACATGTAACTAAATATTAATCCCCTCCTCGCGTATTCACAGATGCATTCCGGTATCTTGCGATGTAAACATTATACGGATCTTCTCTAACAAACACGATAAAAAAGGTAGAAGGGAACAGGTTTTACCCATAGGTAGACAAAAAAACAAAAACTGTCTGCGCTTCTTACCCTAATAAAGTTGGCAACAAATATATAAACATAATATAAATGAGAGGTTTTGGTTATATGAATTGGCCAAAGCATAATTAAGCTCACCGCCACGTCAAGGCACACTCTCAATAGGGTGAGAACCTACTCTCACCTCCTACATAGTGGGCACACAAAGCAGTTTATACTGTATTCTGTGCAGTAGAACTGCACAGAATACAGACGCGATAAAGAACCCCAGTGAAGATCAGCAATGTTCCTCAGGGAAACAGAAACGTGTCTTCTCCTACAGAACAGCACGCTGGAAAAAGGTTAAGCAACTTATTGCTGAGCTGTCCGTGGTGCTGATTCGTGGCCGCCGGTGCAGACACACATTGCAGATAACTATATTATTTAATGTAAGGATAATGGAACGCTTCTTACCGTATTAATTGCTACACATTTGTCGTCCTGCTCGCACACCGCGTGTAAGGTTTTCAGCAGCTGTTCAGCAGTACGAGACCTAATCTCATTTTCTTGAGGGCAGACTGGCACTTCCTGATTATCTGTTGGCACGGAAACACATTTAATACCCTGCAGCTTAGTCCTTGATAACTTTGTAACTGGAAGCTCAAAGCTTGCAGGGACGGCAGGAAGATCTCCTGCGCGTTCTTCAACCCATGTTACATCCTTGGGGATATCCACTGGGGAGCTTGTGGGGTCCACCGACAAATCCCTCCTAGAAAGCACGGACAACTTCAACTCGAGCCCAGAATCTCCGATATCCGTTAAATGGTTCACTGGATGGGCACATTGTAGCACCTGTACCACAGGAGGCTCTACGTCCAACTCTGGTGGGGAATGGGCCATGACACGACGAAATACATGGCCGGGTAATTCCTTGGGAGAAGCAGAGTCATCCTCCTGGCCTTGGACAGCACCCGCCGACAGAGGTTTGCGCAGGAGACTGCACCGTGCCGCTTCCTCCAAGACCCATGGCTCGTCTGAGCCGTCTCTAGCTCTGCTCATGATGCCAGCCATCAGCTCTCCAACGAAGCATCCTGCGCTTTGGATTCCATGGAAGTGAAATTAAAATATCATAAAATCGATGTCTTCTTGACTGCTGAGAGCGTGGATTTTGGCGCAGCGAAAAAAAATCCCAAAAAGACACCGCATATTCATGAGACAGAAGACTGCTGGGCTGTCACGCTTCGCTCGGGCAGAGAATGTGGAATCTTTCTCCGTGCTTCCCCGCAGAACATATTTCAAACACATCCGGCAGCCAGTCTGAGTGGGAGACAATATAAGATCCTCGTTCTATGCGTGGAAACAGCATAGTATGTCTGCAGCGTCCCCCCAGTCACAGGACTGTCGTCGTTACGATTAGTTACCGTCTAAAGGCCCCATCAGCCCTCACGAGCCATCCGGATTAGGGAAGAGATGGGGTTCTGCTTAAAGTTAAATTCATTCTACCTCTGCTAGCTTCAGAAGTCATCAATATTAATAGAGGAGTTAAACCTACCAGATCCGTATAGCTTGCGCTAGGCAACCAATGAAAAGAGAGACAGATGGTTGCCATAGAAACTGTGCTGGAATGGAGTGTTTGCTGCCTAATGATAAAAGGTTAGGGTGCTGCAACACAGACAATTCTTAAATGGCCCCTCGCAAGGCATTGCCCCCGGCTAAAAACGGTAAACAATATCCCAGCTAGGTGTTCTTTTAATAATATGCGTTATAGATGTGTACAAAAACCATATTGAAAACCCAATATTTGCAAAACATACAGCTCAATGCTAGTTGCGCATATTAGACGTTTTATTCAGATACAGCTGCATGCGGTAACATTATATATTTATATATATATATACACACACACATATATACATACACCAGTTTGATACACATATATACAAATATAAACATTTAGCCACACAAACCATGAATTCATGTATTTAGAAGGCGAACACAAGTCACCATCACACATAATAAAAACAAACATCTTCAGGTACGTCGTCCCGATCCTCGCAGCAGCATCCGGCCAGACATCCCCTCCCCGCATCTCATCTGCCTTCCAGTCACATCACCTGCTGCAACCAGACGGCTCTCGCTTCCACAGGGAAATCGGCATGAGATCGCGATATACACTGCGCTTTACAGCAATCACAACACGCTGGACGAAGCCTAGATTGTACAATACGATTAAATACATTCATTAACGTCAATAAAATTGCGAGAGCGGCCATCGCAGCATTTTTGCTCCAGGTGTGAGAAATCTCTACCCTCATTGATTTGTTTCCGATATCTCTGTGGAAATACAGAGAGAAACATTGAAAATGAGCGAAAGAGCGTGAGACAGAGGCAGAGACGCCGAAACAGCTTGATGGAGCAATACCTAGACTGCATCAGAATTCTAATGGTCAGTGGGAGCTGTAATGGCTTCTATTTGTATGCCAAGTAGTAGTATTTCAGACAGGGCTCTCTTTCTTGCTTCATTTGTCTTTATTATAAAGAGCTGGCGGCTTTTGGAAAATGTCATCAGTATCCGTGTTGCATAAAACCTTATTAGCACTGCAGGTGTAGCTCGAGGACTTGCTGTTGTCAGCAACACCAAGACATCCAAAGTTACACAAAGTAGGGGAAAAACCAGCGCAGAAAGGGTTTTTCCTGGTAAACCTCTGCTGGAATAAAAAATAAAACGCTCATAACAATCCATGGTCATCTGCTTCAAGAACCAAAATGGCCTTCTTCATGTCTGTTACCAAGTCTTTTCTCCATGAGGTAGGGTCTCCTAAAATGTGAGCAAATCTAGAGAAGTCTTGTAGGTTCTGGTTGTCAGTTTGGAAAAACTCCTGGCATTAACCCTTTGAGTGTCACAGGTGAGGACAGGTGAGGACATATTTCCCCAGGTCACAAGGTGACATTTCATCGTTTCTCTGATACTTACAGCATATACAGCGCGTGTATATCAGGGGGCTAGGACGCTGTCACACTTTGCTGGGGGGGGGGGTATGTTCACACAGATGGCTGGTCTCTACAACGTGAGAGGGGTAGGGGTATGGGTACTGCAGTGTCAGAGTGTGTATATGTGTGTGAATGAATAGTGATGGAGTCAGTGTGTGTACATGTATACTATACTGTCATAGTCATTGTGTATTTGTATACAGCGTGTGTGTGTGTGTATAAAATGTATAGTGCCAGATTCAGTGTGATTTAACATATATATATTTCATGTTAGCCAGTGTGTTTAAGTGGTTGGATAGCGAGTAGGTGTATATATGGTGCTGTGTATGTTCTAGCATTAGCATGAGTGTGCATGGTGTTAGCATGTTAGTGTTTGTGAGTATAACACATTAGCCTGTCTGTTACTGTATGGTGTTAATGTGTAAGGGTAAGAATAATGGTTAAACATACAAGCGTGAGTCTTTCTGGTGTTAAATACCCGTGGTTGTGAAAGGGTTAACTGCAGTACAGTAAAAAGTGGTGCAGCACTGATGAAGTGTGTTGTATGTCTTATTGCCCCAATGACATCCTTTAACTGCAGACCAGGGGGTAATAAAAGGAAAATAAAAACATTACTATTTGGTGCCTACATTTTTTGTCTGACTCCTGATATATATGTTTATATATACCGTACATACATATATATATATATATATATATACACACACATACACATACACACAGTATTTGTGTGTGTATAACGGAAAAACAGTTTACACTTTACCCAGGGAACGCACATTTTAGGACAAGTTAAGCAATTCACGGATCTCTAGTTAGAGACATCACATAACATGATAAAATTTCACTAATGCAAAGGGTTTTTTAAATTAATATTTTTCTCACAATTTTTTTTTTCCATATAAGCCAAAAGCCCTGTTTATTTCTGAAAAGATATGGCACCATAGTAAATGTGCGCATATTATATATATAATCAAGGAATGATAACCTTTATGCACTTCTGGTACTCTTGGCTTTGTGGACTACAACTCTCATAACCCCCATCACTAATACGAGTTGTAGGCCACAAAAGCTTATCTGCCTACTTTTATTTTTATACTTGTACTTAAATAAAATGCTAGCGTTCTGAGGTTTTTTTTAAATGTATTTTTATTATTATTTTTATCACAATGTCTGATCCCTGCATGCTATCTAAATGGAGATCAGCTGCCACCACACAGACACATTTTCTTCTAATACTGTTGCCAAGGTAGCTGGCAGCTATATCAGGCTGTTCGCTCTGAGGGATTTTAACATACATAGGCGGCGAGCCCCAACACTTAAGTGCAAAAACAAGGTAGAAATCTTTAACGGAATTCTTTATGTACTTTTAACAAAATGTATACTGAGAAGGAAGGAGAAGGCTGGAATATGTGGTTGGATCCTGAGGGTCCACTTTGCCGCCGATACAGCATAAATGATTAAAATGTAAATTGTGTTTCAGAAAATCTAAAAAAGTCAAATAAAGCAAAGTATTAACTGCATGCCCTGGCTATACCAAGTACTTTGATCCCGTAGGCACCATGTAAAATAAGCAACATTCACCCGTAAGACTTTATATACTCAGCGTACTCTCGGTGCATGAGCTTCATCTGCAAGCCAGCCTCATTATACGTTAAAAATAGCTTTCCCTGTAAAACATATAATTTACCGCTATATGCCAACTTATCACTAATTGTGCTATTAGTCTCAGCAGAAAGGGAAGCCAAATACAGAGGCAAGAAAAACAAAGTGAATCCCATGGAATTACCGGCATTTATGCACAAATTTGACAAAGTTGATAATGTTTTTTTTCGTTAATTGTCCAACCGGGTGCACGCCTTTAGCGAATAAACCCTACAGACATGATTTATATTCCAGCATAAGAATTCCGAGCATATTCTAAAACATTATATTTCTTGCAAAAAGTATTATGGAAAAAAAATCAAAACGGCAACTTACAGACCACTGCTGCAAAGTATCGGTATCGTTTTCTAGGGTCCCAAAGGATTGCGGATGATTGAAGATCCTATTCTCCATCCCGTTCGACTCTTGCTTTTCATCATCTGTCTTAAGATAAAGCTGATGCATCTCATTGCTGGAACTCCTCCATGAAGTTATGTCGCTGTTGGCCCCGGTGAGCGAGATACTCATCTCAGAGAAGGTATCTTCCTGAAAGCGTAGGGAACAAGCTTCTAAGGGTTCATTGCCCGGGTACTGGTACCACCCTTGTTCAGCAGGACTTTGGGGTGAGCTCGTTTGCGGCAACAGGCAGTCAGCTATCCCAGTCTCAGAAGAGGTTATCTCTTCTGACCAACGCCTGGTGTCAAGGCTTTCAGGAGTTCCAGGTTGGGATGTTTCCTCTACAGACCATGCTCTGGAAACAGCGCTACCAAGAGAGTGCCGTCCATATTTTACCCGTCCGCAATTCGATGATTTTGGTTTCCTATTCAAAATGGCAGAGTAATTGCTTTTGGAGTTGGCCAAAATGTACTTTAGAAAGAGACTTCTCTCTACATCAAGCTCCTTCCTCAGGTGCCGTATACAGGAAGCCTGTTCCCCATCATACTCCCACCTGACTTTGGATAAAATATCTTGAAGTTTACACTGGCAATCACCCCCACTTGAAGAACTGTCCTCTTTTTTTATGGGACTGGACTTCCCAACGTAACCCTTGCTTAACAATTCATCAACCAGTTGTTTTTGTAGATCCCTGGCTTGACGCACCGCCACGTCACGTTCTCTCTCTAGAGATGCTTGAAGTTCCTTCAACTCCTCATCTTTCCATCTTAGCAGCTGCCTTATTTCTACCTCCCGCTCTCGAAGTACTGCATCCTTCAGCTGCTGAAGCTCATGTATCTTCTGCTGCTCCCACTTGGACTTCGAGTTGTCCAGTAGCTTCCGTTTATCCCGTTCTGCTGTTTCTTTGTAGCGTTTCAGTTCTGAGTTGTATTTTTTCCGGGACTCTTGCAATTTGATTTTTCCATTTTCCAACTCATTCTTTAAGTGCTCCAGCTCTCTTTTTAACTCTTCCAGCTGTAAACTGTCTGACTTATTGGGTGAAGAACAAGCATTGCTAACATTCTCCTTCAACATGGCTAAGGACATTTATTATGGAACGAGAAGCTATAAATGGAACATGTGGGAAGCTGCAAGGCAGGATGGTCCAGAGGTGACTGAAATTACAATGAAAGAAAGCGTTAACAAGGCAACTAAAATAAAACACAGCAACACAACTGACTATAAATGTGACGACAACATTAAAGTGACTGTTCCACTGATACTGGATGAAATGTATACTTTGCTTCAGAGGACAGATCCGCTGAGCTTAGTGCAATTATAAGAATAGAGAAACAGCACCCTCTGACTCGCACCAGGTGGCTCCATGCGCACTCCCTGACTCGCCAACCGGTGGCCCGCGCGACCGGCAACCCCTGACTCGCCCCGGTGGGCCCCCGCACCCTGACTCGCACCGGCCTCGGCCATCGGCACCCCTGACTATGCCGTGTGGCCATCGGCACCCCCTGACTCGCGGGCAACAAACAAGAGTGATCCATCCGGCCACCCCTGACTCGCACCAGTGTCCATCGGCACCCCTGACTCGCACCAGTGGCCCCCGGCACCCCTGACTCGCTCCGGGGGACCCCAGCACTCCTGACTCGCACCGGTAGCGCTCATACTCACTAACTCACACAGCACTCAGCCTCATGCACCTGACATAAATAGACACACTCACAGCCCCACTGAAACAAACTCTCTCTTATTGCTCTCAGCCTCGAACATCCTGACAAACAGCAAGTAATACACAGAGTATTCCCAAATTCACTAATTACACACAAATATATAGATAAATATACAGCTATATCACTCTCAATCACGCAAAACTCCCATATGCACATTACCTCACTGAGGCGCCTGGGCCTTAGAACACTCCCTCTCGCAAACTCCGTGAGATGGCGCGCTAGAAGCGCGGGGTCACATGACGTCACGTTACGTGACCCAGCCGAGCGCCCTCTTCCGGTATGAGCATGGTAGTAGTTGGATACGTCTCTGTATTCCCATTGCGTGCATCCCCGTTCATTACTCCCCCGTTTCCAGTACTATAAACAGACATAACTAATACTAGCAGACAGGCACAGCTTGGCGGGAAATGACTCTTAAGACGCATATGGATAAAGTTGTAAGTTTTGCTGAAATTTCCGGTATAACGCAGATGTTATCAGCATTGTGCCCCCCGTTGCTTTCTTGTTTTGACAGATTAGAGCAACATGTAAAACAATCCAGTAAATGGACAACTGGAACACTACTAAACGAACAGAAATGTGAAGCTGAGGGGTCAATTCACGCACCAAACAGCAGAGGGCGCCATTGTTATTGCTGTCTATGTCCGCAGAGGGCGCCGTTGTTATTGCCGTCTATGTCCGCAGAGGGCTTTAGATTTCTGGTACGTGGACAATCAATCCTTAGGAAAATAAAGTCATCATAAAGATAAGAATTTAAAATGTGTTATTTGATATGCTGATAAGATTACATATGGATTATGATACATCACAAATAACTCAATATTTCTCATTATTCATCTGCACTCCACGGTTACCTCCGCTATGTGCCAGCTGATCACACAAAATGATTATACAATTAATACAATATAAACAGCCATTTCTAATAATAATACCGACTCGCCTTAATATTATACAATTATTGCAATATATGCAGCCATTTCTAATAATAATACTTGACTTTGTCTTAAATTAATATCATATAAATATATATATATATAGTGGATCCTTCTATTATATCTTGGAATGTCTCGATAGGGTGAGATGAGACATCCTGGGTTGTTTTTCTTCTACACTTTCTTTTGTTAGGGGAAATAATTGGAGGTTACATTTTTTGGGGGGGGGGTGTATTGTCTTTACCGCTGTGTGATTAACTGTTTGCATACATGGGAACTGGGCTATCCAGAGCCTCCTCTTGCAGGTTGTGGGCAGAATGTCCCGCTGGCGTCTGTGGGGGTTCCTGCTGAAGTCGTGGGACACACGGCTGTTTAAGGGGGTGATGGGCTGGGAGTAGGGGGTGACACAATGCCACTCCTGTGACCCAGAGTCTAAAGGTGGCGACCCGGAGAAGCGGCACGTCTCCTGGAGTTTTCGGGCGATACCTGGTGCGTTCCCAGGTATGACTGTTTGCCACGCACTATGTATCTATGAATAGCTTAACTTGTCTTGAATTCTTCATGTTAAAGCGTAAGCTGTTTATAAGGTCACTTAAATGTAACTATAGCACAACAACATCGATTCTCCCATACTGGGGGGGGGAATGTGTCCTGACCCCCCCCCCGGCACTGCAATACACTATCGCAGGTTATAGTTGTCCTTGGACAGTTTCAGTGGTGAGCAAGCGGTTTGAATCAGTGGTTAGCACTTTTCTGATATAGATATAGAACTTGATGTCCTTAACAGTAAGTTAGGAAATCCTGTCCTTTCAGAGTGTCTCACCGCTATTGTTGCCATGGCAACATGGCATGAGCAGGCCCTGACTGGCCATCTGGCAAACTGGGCAAGTGCCCCGTGGGACAATGACTGATGGCCCTCACACTTACCTTTACTGCTGCTCCGTACAACTATAACCAGCGCATAGCGTGTGGCCGCACCAGCGGGGGCCAAATCGATGTTTGTTGCCCAGCGTGAGCCATTTGTAAAAGGATTCTTCAATTTCACAGATCCTTTTAAACCACACAATGCCTGATATGTGAGCAACGTCTATTACAGAGGTCTACCCTGCGCTCCCCGCACCGGACCAGACAAGGCTCCCACCTGCGAGATTACCCGCCGGCATAGGTTTGACAGTCCTGATTGTACGTATATTGCGGGGTGTGTGCAGTGTGGTTTTCATGGAAAAAGGTAGTTGATTTCACATGTTTTCTAGATCTCTTTGAAGTGGGTAATAGTGCAACAGCCAACTGATTGTTAACGATAAAATGACAGCTTGCTGAACTGTCATTTCTAGCTTTGGGCCTGTAATTTTCAGTCCTAAACAGTGCGAGCATCTAATTGAAACACTGCCCATGTTGGTGAACCAGTGGAAGGCCCAGACTGGGCATCCGGCAAACCGGGCAAAAGCAAACTGACTCCATATATAAACCATACGTGACAAAAGCTTGTAGTTTTAGCCAACTATGTTTGTTACTGCGTTTCACCCTTAAGAGGGGGCATTCTAGAAATGTAAAAAAACATATATTCTATACAAATACTAAAAACAAAATAACATTTTTGGAAAAGCATATGAGGGGTAATAGATCCAGGGTGTCTGGCACTAAAGGCGCTGTTCCATATTATGGCGATAAACCTTGACAGATATATAACTAGTTTCTTTTCTCTCAAGGTTTAATCAAATAGAACAACGCGGTATTGGGAGCCGTACATTTTAATGCAGATGATAGCTGCTTCTTCAAATATAAGTGGAGTACCAGTTCAGAGTTGTATAGAAAGGGCCCTTTCAAAAGACAGGAACGTATGTTTTAGTTAGGTCACGTAGGTCACGTTACATCATGAAAACACTCTGCGAGCAGCTGGACAGAAAGTAATTGTGTGTGAGCGTGGACGTGTAATTGTGTGTGAGCGTGGACGTGTAATTGTGCGTGAGCGTGGACGTTTAATTGTGCGTGAGCGTGGACGTTTAATTGTGCGTGAGCGTGGACGTGTAATTGTGCGGAGCGTTACGTTTAATTGTGCGTGAGGCGTGGAACGTGTAATTGTGCGTGAGCGGTGGCGTGGACGTGTAATTGTGTGTGAGCGTGGACGTGTAATTCCGTGTGTTGAAGCGTGGACGTGTAATTGTGCGTGAGCGTGGACGTGTTAATTGTGCGTGAGCGTGGACGTTTAATTGTGCGTGAGCGTGGACGTTTAATTGTGCGTGAGCGTGGACGTGTAATTGTGCGTGAGCGTGGACGTGTAATTGTGTGTGCATGAATGTGTGGGGAAAACCACTAATAAGTTGTTTGGGGCAAAGGGGGAGCGCACAAGCAGTTTAGGGTAAAGGTGGCACTGTTGGACATGTAGTTGGCGGCCCCTGGGGATTTCCAGTTATGCTCCTGGTGAATGCTGCACGTGCACGGAAAGTGTTCTGGTAAAAAAAAATACTTTTTCAAAATATTGTGATGTTTTTTGTTTTTTTTTTGTTTTTTTTTAAAAAAAACCTCTTTGTGAGGTTGGATGTACCCGTACACCACAGAGAGTACAATCCCTGCCAACGCGAGGTTGATCATAGAAACATAGAAAGTGATGGCAGATAAGAACCATTCAGCCCAGCTAGTCTGCCCAACCTCTGAGTACTTTCCTTAGTACCTGGCCTTATCCAATATCTAGCTTGGCCTTATGCCTATCCCATGCTGGCATAAACTCCTTCACGCTATCAACATCTACCACTTCTGCTGGAAGGCTATTCCATGCCTCCACTACGCTTTCAGGAAAGTAATATTTCCTTATATTACTTTGAAACATTTGCCCTTCTAGCTTATGACTATGTCCTCTTGTTGTGGTAGTAGTTCTCCTTTTAAATAAACTCTCTTCCTTTATCTTGTTGATTCCCTTTAACTATTTAAATGTTTCTATTCTCCAAAGTATCTATATCCTTCTGGAGATTCGGTCTCCAGTACTGTACACAATACTCCAAGTGAGGTCTCACCAGTATTCTGTACACAGGTATGAGTACTTCCCTATCGGGGCATTACTATTTATGATAATGTTGGTTTTCCATCAGTATATGTAAGTGTAACCATTAATAACAGACATATATTTTTGGATTTGATTACTACACCTATATATATATGTGCATTTTTATATTTTATGTACCCATCACTACTGAGATACCGGAGCTTCCTTGATATTCCATGCATTTGAAGCCATTTCAGATCACAGTTTATTTCTTTTTGAGGGTATCACCTTTTTTTCTGTGCATTCGGTTTTGTGTAATAGTGAATAGTTTGCATTACTTTCCCCACTACCGATACCTGTAGTTTCCCGACTCCTTCCTACTGCCTTTCTTGTGAATGAGCACAAGTTGTCAATTGGCCCGATTGGCTCTCCAAGTAGGTTTCCCTGCTTCTGAATACCCTCACTGGTGCGATCAGGAGAGCGAAGCTCCATGGCTCAGACATAGATCTATAGCAGCCTGCAGGAGTACGAGAAAGGGGAGGAACAGAAGTGTCTTCCTCTAAAAGACAAGTGGGCAGTTTTATTTTTATCTCTATATAGATAGATATAATGGATTTGTATATAAGAAAAAGTAGGTACTTTCCTGTTATCCGGAGCCAATGCATTTGAGCAAATCCATCTTTTTGAATCTGTTTTTTTTGGCTATATGTAAATACTCGTTTTTTTCATACGTTTTTTTTTAATATGTGTTTTGTCAGGTTTTTTTTAATATGTGTAAAAACTTCTACCAAAGAAGAAGCAGTGGCGTTCTTACAAGAGAAAGGTGTACTGACAGCTGGGCTACTGTGTCAAAATGGTCACGAAATTAAGCTCTACGTTGGGTCGAGTATTTTCAGGGATTATAGAAGGTCTACTAGTCTGAAGAAGGTCAACATCAGCACCGGAAATTGGTTGACCCTGTTTGTTTCTTCAATTGCTGGGTCAAGGGATGAGTTGGGCATGAATAAGAACACAACCGTTGACTGGGAAAAGTATATGTGAGAAATCTGCGCTAACGACCTCATCGAACTACCAAAACAGAAGATTAGAGATGAAAGATTCATTGTTGAAATCGACGAGAGCTTTTTCACTAAGTGTAAGAACAATGCCCGCCAAGTGTTTCCTCAGCAGTGGGTATTTGGAGGAATTTGAGGGGAGACGCGCAAGTGCTTCTTGGTCCAAGCTACTAATCTCAGTGCAGCAGCCTTAATGATGACAATTTTGGAAAATATCGAATGGGCGCTATCATCTACTCAGATAGTTGGCGTGCCTACGAGAGCTAGGAATTTGAAATGGGAGGATTTAAGCATTTGAAAGTAAATCATCACTTCATTTATTAAACTTCATTCATCCGCACACTGGTATCCACACACAGAGCATCGAGCGAATGTGGGGATCAGCCAAATGGCGCAACAAACAACACAGAGGAACAGCATATCATCATGTGGAGTCATATTTGGCCAAATTTACTTGGAGGCAGCACATGGGACACGAAGACGTACTTGTTGGAAGCAATGAAAGTTTTTTGGCCTCTATTGTTCCATACATAAATTGTTTTGAATAATAAATACATTTTTTGAATGGCTCTGGATAACAGGAAAGTACCAAAAAAAAAAACTAAGTTCAACCCTCCCCCCTATCCTTCCAGCTTTTGATTCAAAAGAAGGTAGTGAATTCCATACCTTTATTGCCCTCACTGTAAAGAATCTCTTCCTTTGTTGTGTAGGACATGTTCACTCTCTGTGTCAGATGATGAATCTTTGTACATTTCTGTTAAAGAATAGGTCTTTTATTGGCTGTGCACATATTTATACAACGTTATAATATCCTCTCTAAGACACTATTTTTCTAGATGCAACTTTACGGTAGATTTTTGTATGTGTGTTAGCGTGAGTGTGTACGTTTGTGCAAATGTGAGAATGTGTGTAAATTTGTGTGGGTACACTAAATGAGGAAGAGGGAAATTGTGGTTGAACAAGGACATAGCCGAAGTGTTGAAAACACCTTTGGCCTAAAGAGGTTAAGCAGTTCTAGTTTTTGCATAATGTCATGTTTTCAGGCAGCAGCATATTGGTCATTTTTAAGTATTCCAGCTGTTTTATGTAATTTCTAATTAGACAAACATACTACCCCTGGTAAACAACAGAGTTGCTCAGTCTTAGCCACCATGCTGTACACACTAATGAAAGTTTATGAAAGAACACATTTCATTAGCACTGCACTGTACAATTCTTTGGGGACATTGACAAACTTTTTGGTGACACAAATGGCACAGGCAGGCTGTTTGGGGGCTCTGACAAGCTGATTGGGGCAAAGATGGCACAGACAAGCTGTTAGGGGGCTGACAAAACAGACAAGCCCTTTGGGGGCTAAGATGGCACAGACAAGCCGTTTGGGGGCTGACAAAACAGACAAGCTGATTGGGGCAAAGATGGCACAGACAAGCCGTTTGGGGGCTAAGATGGCACTGATAAACTGTTTTGGGGCAAAGGTTGTACTCACAACCCTTTGGGGGCAAATGTGGCACTGTGGGATATGTTGCTTGTTAAGTTGGGGGAGGATTTTTTCTTGTGGTCCCGTTTATAGTTACGCCCCTGGCTACCGGCGTAGATGGAACCATGGGAGTTGTGGGTAAGAGAGAATTCCAACTATATATACCGGTAATCCTAAATTGCATTTCAGTTGCATGCAGTTAGTTCTGTTGCATGATAAAATATCAAATTTGGAGCACTTTCCAGTGCCCTCCCACAGAGCTGAATGCAATAAAAATGTGGGACTTTTCAGAACTGTGAAGGTTTCAAAGCATCTTAATATTTTTCTCAGTTTTGTGGTTTCCTGTCCTCTCACTCACAGTGTCAACTTGTTCCACTGTTTCACCAAAGCTCTGTTTAACTCTTTTGTTTCCTTACACTCAGTCAAAAATATTAATGTGACACATTTTCATCATATAACCGAAACTTTCCTTAATGCAAGACACGTGGGGCCAGATCAGATCACCCGTCTAAACCTTATTTGGCTGAAACGGAGGTGGTTTGCGATGGGGGAATGGAAAGCTAATTCAATAAGTGCCATTGTTAAAAATTATAAAAATATTAGCAATCCATGGTCTTGAAGTTAGAAGCCATCGTTGTGAACCATCCCCTGATAAACAGTACCAAGAGGGTCAATAATACCGCTTAGAAAGATCATATAGATCTCCCGCGTGCCACGAATATTTAAAGGGACCACGCAGCTGTTATGCATTATGGTGCATATAATGGCTGCCGTGTCCCTTTAAATCTTTTCAACTCTTAGAACTAGTTCAACTGACATCATGAATATTCAAGCAAATATATTCAACGACAGTTTCAAAATCCCCAGCTTCATTTATTTAGGAAAAGTAAATCTTTAAAGATGGCAGATGTCTGACTTTGCTTTGAAGTTCCTTACTCGCAGTTGGAAAAATGTTCTGGGTGTGCATTATTAAGCAGTTGTTTTTATCTGTTATCTCTAAAACTTCACATCCTCATCAGTTTTCGAGTTGTTGTGTGACTCATTCTTAAACCTATAAATCAGTCTAAGCTATGGGTTAGAAAAAGCCACCACAACATGGTTAAACTTATGCATACATATGCAAAATATTAGTCCTTGTATTGCTGGATTATGCTGACAGCTTTATCTCATGGAACTTTTGTCTAAAAGGGACAGTTTACAGTCAACTGCGTGTGAACCAAAGAGTCGTAGAAAAAAATTATTTCCATCACAATTCACTTTTTTAAAACAAAATGTATAAATAAGTCTTACCATAGGTTGAAGCTGCAGCTCCGAGCCTCTCTGTGCCAATCAGTGGACAGAAAGCGCTTCCATTGAAACAAGTGATAGCGTTCTCCCCATATATGCACAGGGGGTCTCTAGAATCCCCCCAGAACATTTACAGAGACTGCACTGGAGCTGACTGGCGTATACCCGGAAGATACATGTATTATGGTGTATATGATGGAGTGTCCCTTTAACCAGTTTGAATTAACAGTTGAATTTTTGTCACCTTTACAACGTTTTTTTTTGTAACAACATTTATCTATTAAAACAAATGCTTAGGAATAATTTGGTTAAAAAGTACAGGAGTATTTTACTTCAGGAAAGATGTCTATGGAAAATCCAAGAAAATGATTCTGTTTCCCTGTTATTTTCTCTCTCTGCCCTTATATAAGCTACCACAGCGGCGTAACTAGAAACCTCAGGGCCCCGGTGCGAGAATCTGTTAAGGGCCCCCCACCCCCAACCCATCTATCCCTTTCTCACTATCTACCCTCAATCCCATCCCTACCCCCCTGCTTGCACGATCCGCTACCCTCGTGCCTCCCTACCCCCACTTCTCACGATCTACCCACTCCCTCCTACCCCTCTTTGTAGCTCAACTTAAGCCGTCAAACTCTGTTTCGTGGAGCGTGAGTGTTTGGCTTCGGGTGCCAGGCGCTTTCAACAGCATTGCAAGACCGTGCACCGAGACAAATCGCCTTCACCGCTCCCAATCACTGCACTGGGCAGCGCATCGAGGACAGGCGAGGCGGCGCGGAGCAAGCGAGTTCCTGGATTTCTTGTCAAAGTCAGCGGGGGCCCAAGTGGTGCGATGGTGCCGAGCGGTCGTTTTCAGCAACCGCTCGACACCCCTTGGGCCCCCCTGACTGGCAGAACTCCAGGCTCTGCAACCCCGGTAGTTCGACCACTGAGCTACCAGGACCAACCAGGACCACCAAAGGGTAATAGTAACCTAACCAAAATGGAAGAGTAAATAATGGAGAGGAGTAATCATGTAGATGCTAGGACTGGTGAAGTAAAATGGCAGTACCCATGGTATAGACAGGGCAAGTTTCTAATGACATTTAGTATATTGTGTATTTTCACCTAAAACATCATTATCTAGGTATATTTCATGTGTTAAACTGTAGAAAAAACTTTAAAGGGACACTCCATACATTATATCCGCGTTAATGTGTGATAGCTGTTGGTTCCCTTTAAGTTAACATGTTCTTTACCTGTTATATGTTTTGACAGATGCATCAGAATCCCTCCTATTCGTTTGCATTGTGTCCCCCCACTTGCCTTGGGATGCATTCAGCCGAATACATCTCCTGCTTTCCAATGCGCATCTCCAGCACCGGCCCCTGAGTTCCACGGAGTATGGAGCTTCATGCTGTCCCCTTAATATGTTCTTCAGGTTGAAGAAGTAAGAAGAAAACTTAACAGTGCAGTGCCATGTGATTATTTTCAGATTGGAAGAATATCGTTTTAATTGCTCCCGGCAGATATTTAACAATTACAAGAATTTTTTGTGCCATGAGATTATTTTAAAGTTGCAGATATGTTTTTATTTGCTTAATCTACAATACAAGAAGAATGTTATCATGTTATCGTAATTTTTTGGTTTTGTACGTTTTCCAACTTTTTCTGACCTAGAAGAGTAAAGTTTACTTAAGTTTCGGTAATACACATACCTGGGAACTCTCCGCTTCATCCGGGTGAGTCCCGGGAGAGTTGTTGTGACACGGCCCACTCCTCGCCCATTTCCCCCTTAAGCAGCGGTGTGTTTCCTGTGATGTCACCAGGACTTCCTGGCCGCTTCAAACAGGGAGAGATTTGATATCCAGACTGAGTGGTATGTTACACTTTAACATTCTATATAATCGTACCAGGGAACTTCCCAGGGTAGGCCACCTGGAGCTCTTCCTCTGAGGTGGGGCTTCTTGTAGGGGCAGGGCTATCCATACATGGGGGTGGGGCTAGCCACAGAAACCTTTAGTGGGAGGAGAACTGAGCAAGGAGTAGGCAGAATGTGGAGAAGGGTGGGCATTGGGGTCGACCTCATAACGAAACCCAAGGAACTAGAAGACTCCAGATCATCCTCAAAGAGTTCCCAAGTCCCTCTGCTTAATTTTTTGTTCCATAAATTTTGTTTTTGCTTATCAAGATTGTTCTTATTATTATTGATTGTTTTATACAGCACCATCATATTCCACTGCACTGTACAATAGTAACAATTTTTTTTCCATTATGCTCTCAGCGCATTTATTAAATTTGAGATCAAAACGTGGAGAAAAATGGTTTGTTAGGACTTTATTTAGGAGGAAACCTGTGAAATCCTTTTCATTTTTGTCTGTCACCTTTTATAGTGTGTCTCCAGTGACAGAAGATATAAAAAGTCTCATAAGGTAACAACAGAACAAGCTGATACCTGCTAATATTTCATCCCACTTCCTCGGCGCGAATACATGTACTATGCAAGAATACACAAATATTTAATATGCTGATATTTCTTAAAGTTTTTGTCACTCTAGTGATTATCATACTGGGGACAAAAACTTTTGAACCAGTGCTGGACTAGTTAATGTAGTAACGGTCCCGTCATTTATTTTGTGTGAAAAAAAAATGTTCTTTGATTTATAACGTCACTAATTAGTTCTCTTTAATGCTTTTTGAAGTTCCATTAGTTTGATAATATAGCCTTCAATAGACTATTGCATTATACTAAAGAAAACATTTTGGCAACAAAACAGACAGACAAGAAATGTATACCTACTAACAAATTTATTAAACACATTATAATTAATTATTTACTATTATTTTATTATTATTAGTCTTGAGGTTGAGATGAAGGTTTCAGGTTGGGCAACGTCCAGATGAGGTCCTGTAGCGGTCAGTACACTCATCCATAAAGTAGGAAACACTACAGCGTTTAGACCTGTCTAGTAGTGCTTTCTACTTTATGGCTGGCTGCACTGTATCATGAATCCAAGTGGCTGTCGATGCTGCGTTCTCATGTAAGTGTCCAGGATCTTCACAAAGCAAATCATTATATTACATTCATCCTACAAGTGTCTGTTACAGGTACCACACATCTTTATTAAGGGGGAAATTAAATGTGTAATTAATAAGAAGTCATTATAGATGATACCATTTCTCTGGCCAACATAAGAAAATGTAGTGACGAAAGCCTGCAGGACCTCAGAGGTCCATTCCATCTGCATAAGAGACCTCTAAGGTCTACTTAGAAACAAATATAATAGATGCTATTAGAGACAATTTAATACATATGGCATTTCAGAAATGTAAAGCATGAACATTGACCAACAAATCAGTTTCCTTCCAAGGCAAATCTGGGGTCCCGATGAGGTCCTGTAGCGTCCAGTACACTCATCCATAAAGTAGGAAACACTACAGCGTTTAGACCTGTCTAGTAGTGCTTTCTACTTTATGGCTGGCTGCACTGTATGTCTTTAATTCCTTGAGCAGAGATCATAGGTCTAGTGTTCTTCAACCATGTGGTCCCTATATGACATCATACTTCACAATTGTACTATGAACAAATTGCAAAGGTGAAAATATAGATTTCAACTTGTTATAAAATCACCTGTTCCTGTTGCATATGAATGCATAGATTTCAACAGAAATTAATCACATGAAAATAAGAATAAAGAAAATTATTTCCTGAACAGTGTGGATATTTAACTGTACCCGGATTGATGTTTTGAATGCAACATTTAGCTACAAATGTGTTACATTTAGCAGAGTAGGTGGGACAGCACCTTTAAATAAGGTAAAATGCTTGTTAGAGAAAATTAGAGTACATGTTAGAGTACATGTTATGGATCGGCTGCTTTGTAACTGCTTGGTAGAGTAAGCAGAAGTGGTTTGAGGGACGTCTTCTTTGGCGAAACGAATTTCAGCACTTACCAAAAGGAACTGGCGGACCTGCAGATGGCATACTTCCTCTTGTACAGAGAGATTCTCCTCCTCCTTCAAAATGAAATAAAAAATATATGTGAGCATCTGGAACATGCAGTTATCTACAAATCAACCCAATAAAAATCCACTGGTTAAAATGAATGACCATTAATGCCCATCTACTCACGGTTAGTCAACTTATGCCTTCAGATGACAACCATCACCTTCACAGCTTTTACATAATTAAATTTGTTGAAACTCAGTATAGATTTGTTTATGCTGATAATGCATGTCCTGTGGCAAAATGTGGCAGAACTTGCATTCATAATTCCCTGCACTTAATCCTCATTCCACTGCCTGACCCCATTAACAACAATGATCAAATTAACATGAGCGATATATCTTAACTGGGACGATCCCAGATCCTGGGAACTGGAAGTTAAAGGAGTACCCCCACTGTGTTATCATGGAAAATGCATACTGGGGTCCAATTTCAAAGGGAGCTCTGCTCCAGCTGTCTTCAATAGGAGTGCTACAGGAACAAATACAGGAAGTGTACTCAAGTATGCATCTTACTGATACTTCTGGGTTTCAGAGGCGTCAGCTAAGGGGAGGAGGAAATGAGCCAGAAGTCTTATAGCCGGATGCCAATAACTAAAGCATGCATGCAGTAACATGGACTCCAAATTGTATTAAAAGATAAAAGCACAATTTTGGGGACTATACTGTCCCTTTAAGGTGGCTGCTCACATGTAAAGTAGCGTTCTAATACAAACATATTTTTATTTTAATATGGAAACATCTGTCTTATCTAAAAGAGATGTATTATATTGCTTTATTTAGAAATAGGTCTGTACCTTATTACTGAGAACTTCATATCTTGCAAGCTAAGGTCTTCTTTTCCAGACCTAAAGTCAGCAAAAACTAGAAAAGAAATACGTGTATATTTAGTCTGCACAAAACAAAAAAAACCCCCCATTAAATTCTATTTTTATATAAATTCAAAGTTTGTACACCGTTAATACAATGTAATCAAGGGCTAAATAAATTTTGCTATGTTTGAATGAGTATATATTGTGCCGCTTTTTCATCAGAAATATTAGAATTCTTCTGTAATCCAGTAGTTTGCAATTATATGATCACAATTTATCTGCAAGACAGAGGTTTATGCAATAAAAAACACAATGCAAAAATAGTTCTAGATTTTCACAATGATGATAGGATTGTTTCTGAAATGTGAACATAATGCGCACAACCCAACAGTTCTGTTTTTCTACGGCGACAGCTGCCCCACTCTCTCTGCTTTTCGCTAGGTGGCTAATAGCACAAGGAGGGCAAGTGACCATGTATCGTATGCAGCCCACTTTTGGGGCCAACCCCACTCCTCTCCACCGCTTGCCATACACCCCAATAGAGGTTTCCCGATTGGGACACCTGCAACGCTGTTGTTTAGGTGGAGAGTAGACACACATACATATGAGGCCTAATGAGGACCTTGGGTCTTGAAAAGTTTTAGAATGCACTTTTTAATACAGGAATAACCCCTGAGCAACTAGTTTTGGACTCTAATCAATAATCTGTTGATTAATCCAATTTGGCGCTTAATCCTGCTAATGGTCCAGTATATGGTGGACATCTCTGCTGTTTAACCCCAATGGTATTATTTTTTGTATTCTTTGTAAATAGATAATACGGTAGTTGATGTATTGCCATAATACTACATACCATGAACAGGGTATGAAAGAAGCCTTATTGTACAATAATTGCCCTTTCACTAGTAATTACTCAGAACACCTCAATAAATTCAATTATCACCTTGTCTATTCTGTACTGAGCAGAAGCCTCCATGGGCAGCAGGCATCTAAGGGCAGCAGGTACCACGGTGCAACCATCGACCAACAATTAGATTTGGTTGCATTTGCTTTAGTGAGTGTGGTCCTAGAATCGAAGAATTTATTTTAACCTCCCCATACACATTCTCCTCTTCCTTTTCATGCTTGCAAGACTTATCCCTTTAACCCTCCCTCTCAAAATTCAATAAAAACCTTAAAACCCGGTTTTTTTCAGAGAAGCGTGCAATCTTTGTAGCTAAAGCTTATCTTATCTCCCACTAATACAACTCCCCAAATCATCTGTGGCACTATCGCTCCCTCTTTCTCTATATCTCGTGTCTTTCTACACGCCCGTTCCCTGCAGATTGTAAGCTTGCGATTAGGACTCTCTTTACTTAATGTATCGGTTTCTCTTAGTCTGTCAATTCTAGTTTTCAGGATCATGGTGAGTAAGAAATAATGTTGATCAGTTTAGAACAGTTACTAAAGAGTTAACTGTTAATAAAATTGTAGGAAGTGCAAAAAACAATAGCTTCCCCTTGTTGAATATCTTAAAGGACAGCTGTTAACATTTCTTATAAAGTTTATAATTTAATGTGTAAATAAATATGTAAATTTTAAAAAAGTACATTTGAATCTACCCCGGGGCAAATGATCGAACATCCAACTTTAGTCTGTTGTGCTTTGACACTGCATACATGCGCAAGCACCTCAAACGTTGGCAAGTAGGGACTGAACTTTCATTATTTTAATTTATTGTTTTATATAGCGCCATCATATTCAGCAGCGCTGTACAAAGGATAAACGGGACATGACAAATTGTATATAACAATTTGACATATGTGGGTCACTATGAATTTAATTACTGCAAGGTCTCCATTCTTTAGATTTTTCTTAAACAAAAGAAGAAATCCACTATTTCTAAGTATCATTTTTAAAAAATAAAAACACTAAAAAATGATAACTGTTGTCCTTTAAATTGTGGCATGA